>JAOTOM010005030.1:170000-410000 GCA_034440615.1 Ashinkailepas kermadecensis
GTATCGCGTGGTGGTCTATCCCCGTGTGGTGCTCCACACCGGAGGAGTTGACCACGTGGCGAGGGTGTACACGGAGCTGACCTGACACGACCAATCTGTATCGCAGTGGGGAGCCCATCCCCGTGTGGAGTCACACCGGAGGAGCTGACCACGTGGCGAGAGGTGTACACGGAGCTGACCTGACACGACCAATCTGTATCGTAGTGGGGAGCCCATCCCCCGTGTGGAGTACACCCGGAGGAGCTGACCACGTGGCGGGGGTGTACACGGAGCTGACCTGACACGACCAATATGTACCGCAGTGGGGAGCCCATCCCTCGCGGAGTACACACCGGAGGAGTTGACCACGTGGCGAGAGGTGTACACGGAGCTGACCTGACGACCAATCTGTATCGTAGTGGGGGCCCATCCCCCGTGTGGAGTACACACCGGAGGAGCTGACCACGTGGCGAGAGGTGTACACGGAGCTGACCTGACACGACCAATCTGTACCGCAGTGGGGAGCCATCCCTCGCGGAGTACACACCGGAGGAGCTGACCACGTGGCGAGAGGTGTACACGGAGCTGACCTGACACGACCAATCTGTATCGCAGTGGGGAGCCCATCCCCCGTGTGGAGTACACACCGGAGGAGCTGACCACGTGGCGAGAGGTGTACACGGAGCTGATGAGGTGCGTACCGACGGGCGCCTGCGCCGCCTACTGCTCCATGACTAAGCTGCTGCAGCGTGAGTGCGGCTACTCGGCCGACTGCATCCCTCAACTGGAGGATGTCTCCAAGTTCATACAGCGTGAGTCTCGGTCAGCCTTGGTCAGTCTTGACCAACCGAGCCGCGGATCCTTGCTGTAACGTAGGACACTGCAATCAGCAATGACTTCTTCTGGTTGTTTTTAGTCACTTGAATGACAAAATGAAACGCTTATTTGCATCACATATGTCGGGTAGTATGGCCATACGTATCCCAGTTTAACACACCGGATCCGTGCCTACAGTGAATGCGAGTTCCAGATGGCGTGGTTATCCAGCACCTACTGCTTTGCAGTCCGTGTGTCTCCACTCCCAGTGGAGACACACGGTCCTCGAGAGTCATCTTATAAATTCACATCGAAGACATCGGATTTCGAATGCCATGGATCGTAGTTAGAGCTTCTCAAACGAAGAAGTACAGGAGCTTAGAATGACATTCTTTTAGGGACGCTTTGTATTGGAGCTTGGCAAACGACCATAGGTGTTAAATGTGAGTATTGACGCGAAATTATCGATAGACAATTGCTGTTCACTTTCAAAGATAGGATTGTTATCGAAAATACGTGTTTCATATCCCATCTCATTGGAAAATCCTGTATCGTGGAAATGTCTCCAATCCAAGTCAAGGTCAAAATCCTTCGGCAACAAAGTTTTATCAGTTTTGCACCACTGCACCGTCTGAATGTATCGGCTGCTCCCGTCTCCTACTTCAAAACAAAAGACCCCTGCCTGAAATACAAGTGATTGCGGTAGCTACAACATACGAAGCAATCGTGGACATGGTCAATAACAGTACGTCGGTAGAGGACGCAAGTAATGCGATCTCTATGACTGCGGCGTCCTTGGCACTCATACTGACGTGGTAACCACTCAGGAAGAATGGTCGTGTGGTTGAGCAATGTATATCCACAACCTCACTCAACTCTTCACACGTACTGATGCCATATATTGCGTCAAAGCGACGCAAATGTACACACACTCCGACAGTTCAGCACCTCGTGGGAAGTGGACGGTGTTCACCGTGAGCCGTGACACTGAACATCCGATACCGTGTCGCCAGGCTGCACCGGGTTCAGCACCTCGTGGGAAGTGGACGGTGTTCCCGTGGGCCGTGACACTGAACATCCGATACCGTGTCGCCAGGCTGCACCGGGTTCAGCGCCTCGTGGGAAGTGGACGGTGTTCACCGTGAGCCGTGACACTGAACATCCGATACCGTGTCGCCAGGCTGCACCGGGTTCAGCGCCTCGTGGGAAGTGGACGGTGTTCACCGTGAGCCGTGACACTGAACATCCGATACCGTGTCGCCAGGCTGCACCGGGTTCAGCGCCTCGTGGGAAGTGGACGGTGTTCACCGTGAGCCGTGACACTGAACACCCGATACCGTGTCGCCAGGCTGCACCGGGTTCAGGCTGCGGCCCGTGGCCGGCCTACTGACGGCGCGTGACTTCCTGGCCTCGCTGGCGTTCCGCGTGTTCCAGTGCACGCAGTACGTGCGCCATCACAGCTCGCCGCATCACTCCCCAGAGCCGTGAGCATGGGCAGCGATCTCATGGGCAGCGCCACAAAAGGTGGCGATCCGTGCGTGGTGGGTTGGATCGGAGTCGGGCGCCAACCAACGCCTTTTCGTGTCGGTCCTGGCTTGCGTTAAGCTTATCGAAGCCCTGGCGCTAATCGTCATTGCAATTGTTCTCGTCACAGTGCGAGACACCTCCGGTACTTGTTGGCCCCTCCGCTATCTCCACAAGACTTCAGCTATCCTGGGAACACTTTGGGGATTTTTTCTGCAATCTATGCAATATATGTGGCACTCCTTCACCACTTCACCATTGCGAAGACGAAATCATTTCGGTTCTGCGTGACCTAAATATTCACAAAACGTTTGGTCCAAATGCGTAAGCACGCGGATTACGAGGAATGCTCGATCAGCTGGTAGTCACCTGTATTGTAGTTTAGGGGCGCATCGACTGGAAAGGTCATATAGCTGGTAGTCATCTGGACAAAATGTGTCGCTTTTCCTTACGTTAAGGTATCCTTTCCGTTAGATGAGGAAGAGGCAAATATTGCGCCAATCGAATGCTCTAAAATGTCTGAAAATTACACCACAGCGTCTACCGTCACTTTGCTCGCCAAAGTCGTGGAACGTTTGGCATGTGACCCTCTGCATTCTCACGTTCAACAAATACTTACAGATAAACAGGATGTCTCTATTCCACGCCGCTCTTAAAACACAACTCTGGTTACTCTTTGGAAAACGGCGTGGCAATTCAATTCGGATACAGCACAAAATGTTATCCACACGGATTACTTTGCCGCCTTCCAAGCCGCAAACCATAAGCTTCTGAACTATTAGCCACATAGTGCACATAGTATCGTAGGAAAGAAACCAAACATTGCAGGGAAGAAATATATCATGCAATTTCAATTCCAAACGACCATGGAATTATTTAATTCACACAAATCGGTCCAGTCAGCGGTCTCCTTGCTGGCAGCGGTAGCTATTTTATTCACGTGAATTATAGCATTGCCGATTCATTCACGTTACGCTTGTTCTGCTCACATTTCCAGCCACCCCATGGGCACCGGTGATGTTCATGTCATCTACTTCATGCAGACGTCCCAAATTCTGCTCAAGCCCTTGCAATGCTCTGCGCAGATTGACAAGGTTATCTAATGATCAACTACGTCAGTACGTGTGAATTGCAACAACTCAGTTGTCGGAAACACCTCGATTATATTCATGTTTATTCCGCCCATTAGCACACAAATAATGTTTATCCCGGGCTATCCATCCAAATACACATAGTGCAATTGTATAACAATACAACAAAACGTTGACAACAAAGCTATTTGAACAATAGCGGGAATGTTAGACGGTTTTGAAAACAGCCCCGACGATTGTTTGTAAAAACAGCTCTTATTGTACGGAATAATGTTTTTGTAATTGGCACGTACACAAAGGTTGTGTACGTGCCAATAACGTACCCCGCCATTGGCTGCCTTTGGCCACTTCTTGAACAAGCACCGTTCAAGAGCGACCCTTAGAAAAACCTGCACAGACGCCAGTGACACGTTCAGACGACCACGGTCCGGAGCGTATGCCAAAACCAAGTGCACTTGAAGCATGCCGCGTGCACACCGCAGCAGTGCACACGGCCATTGCGCAGGACGACGTCACGCATCGCGGACGGGCGTCGCTAGACGACCAGCAGCGCCTTGAGCTGGTCGGGCGGCCGCGGCATCAGCTTGTCCGGCTCGGCGTAGCCGTTGTGCGTGTCGTGCACGGCCGTGTACAGCTTCTCGTAGATGACGCCGACCACCTCGGCCGACCGGCGCTGCACGGCCAGCCGGTGCGCCGAGCTGGCCAGCAGGCGCAGCTGCGGCAGCGTCAGCATGTCGGGGCTGGCCAGCAGCACGTCCAGCCGCTGCACGAACTGGCGCACGGCCGCCTCGCCCAGGCCGGCGCGGCAGCTGAGCGGGCCGTCGGCGGCCGCCTGCAGGCCGGCGTAGATGTGCGTCAGCCCCAGCGACTGTACCACGGCGCTGGCCTGCTCCGACGTCAGCGCCTCCAGCTGCGCGTCCAGCTGCGCCTGCAGCCATTCCAGCCGGCCCTCCATGTACTCGTACAGCGCCAGCGCCGAGTGCAGCCGGTACAGGCAGTTGAGCAGGTAGACGGCGCAGTCGCGCGCCGCCAGCGCCGCCGCCGACCCTAGCACGGCCGACACGAGCGGCTCGAGCAGGCAGCCGGCGGTCTGCTCCGCCTGCTGGCGGCGCGACTCCACCACGCCGCCGCCGTCCAGCACGTCGCGCAGCAGCGCCACCGCCGACAGCACGGCGCCGCCGGGCGCCAGGTCGGCGGCCGGCGGCGCCACGCGCTCGCACAAGCGCTGCGTCTGCGTCTGCAGCGCCTGTAGCGCGGCGCGCTGCGCCAGCTGCTGCAGCTCGTCGAGCGCGGCCGGCAGCGCGCCGGCGCTCACCACCTGGCCGATGGTGGTGCGGTAGAACTGCAGCAGGCCGTTCACCTTGTGCAGCACCACGGCGCCGGGCGCGCCCAGCACCACCTGCTCGAGTCGCGCGCGCAGCGGCCGGCACACGCCCTCGCAGACGGCCGCCAGCGCCGCGTCCACGCGGCCCGCGCTGTCGGCCGGCCGACAGTCGCGCAGCAGGCTCTGCAGCGCCTCGCGCTCGCCAGGCGTCGCCTGGTGCAGCCAGGCCAGCATGTCGCCCACGTAGCGCAGCGGGTCGTGCGCGTGCAGCTCGATGGGGCGCGGCGTGCCGCCGCGGCCGCCCGACGTCAGCGCGTCGATGAAGGCGCGCACCAGCAGCTGCCGCCGCACGCCGCAGTATTCGTCCATCACGTACCTGCACACGAAGCAAGAGGTACAACACGGAACAGCTGGGCACGACAGGGTGCAGCCGGATGCTACGATTTCATATGGCATTCCAAATGAAATCGACAGCCTGTGGGGCCAACTTTACACCACGATGTCACCGCTTTCGATGAAAATTTAACAGAAAGGTTTCCGCATGTGCTGATTTTACTTCCCATTTTCGGCGCGCTCAGATAATCGGGTCACGAGCAAAAGCACAAGGAAATTTCGGATCCCAATGTCGTGAAAGGGTGATATCTCCTTTAGGAACAAAGATAATCCACAAAACACACGTATCATCAGAATCGTAATGACATGGAGAAACCAACCACCTGGCTAATCTTCAGGTCTTACGCTATTTGAAAAAGTGACCCGTGACCTGTGAGGTCAGCGGATGACCCCGATGCGACCGGGTAACCACGTTTTTTCTTCAAATTCATGGACTCTCAAATGCCTTTCTGGGGTGGCCTGGCCTATGTAAAAAGCGAATGAGCCGAGTTATTTTATTTATTTATTTTTGTGCTCTATGAGGCCATTTCAGGAAAAAGGGCTGTTTTTCCCGTCCGATCGATACAAAGCTACCCCTGGATAATCATGTCAATTCCGGTCGTCTTCCCATCGCTTGATATCAGGTCAGCGCTAGTCTGCCGCAATGATGAGGTTTCTAGACACATTTAACAATTGTAAATCAATTATCTTACAAGCTGTAAGAGAAGGAAGAAGATAAAACTTTGTCTACGTTTGTCACGTATTCTTACAGTAGGCATTTAATGAAGCCCCTTCTTTGCACGTGCATATACATTAATACATATTAGTTGAGGTATGTTTAATTCTTACCACAACAGTATCCATATCTAGCCACGCAATGCCGATCAATACCAAAAAAAACGAGGCAGATCAAGACGAGCAGTACACTGTCAATCACAGGCGCAAGTACAATGTCAAGCAAGTTGAAGTTATTCCAGATTCCCATTGCAATCAGCTGGGATAGAATTGATCAGCTTAGAAATCAGCAGCTTATTTGCAGATCCTATCTACACCCGTCCTCGCGAGGGGATTCGGGAGTGTAGTGTCTACAGGGCTACACTGACCGAAGGGGAGGAGTGTACGACCTGACTCCGAGCCATACCTGTGATAACCGCGGCCTTTTCCTCAATTCCGCCATCTCTCACTCCACAATCCGGCAGACTTGTGCTCGACTCGAGTTGAATCGAGAATCGACTCATGAATCAATCGTTTTTGGATGAGTCGTGAGTTGAATCGATTATTTTCCCAAAAACATATCTTGAGTCGCGAGTTGAATCACATCTTTTTTTTATAAATGAGTTGAATCACGAGTCAATCATTTGAATCGCAATGAGTCATTTGAGTCTTGCGACTCAAATGCAAGTCATGAACAAATGATATAAAGCATGTATCTTTGTAAATAGTATGCCATGACACAAGGTAGGGAGTAAAAACACAGTATAATTATTACTGCTTAGCATTACAATTGTCAACTTATCAGCTGCCAGTGAGTAAAGAATGAGGTGTACTTAAGTTATTTACCAAAAACGGATAACAATAACTACAAAAAAAAGTATTAATGCTAAGCTTGGTATTCACAATCAGTATCATGCATGAGTCAATTATAGTGCCAGAAACACAACACAGAAATGGGATGTGATTGTGAAAAATAATAGGGAACTGAAACGACCATGCACTTTTTTGGGGGAACAGGCATTTGCACTGAATAAATTGCGTCGGTTTGTGTGACAAATAACAAACCCAAGTTACCTTTACAAGAAGGTAGATCAAAATTTTCCTTCAAGCCCGCATGACGTCATTCGAAGTTTAAAAAAAAATATGGTAGAAATTTGGTTGCAGAACTTTTCTCAAATCATACGCAATGGTCACTTTAATTTGCTTCCTAGCAAATATATTTGTATTCCGCTCACCAGGTGAGTTATAATCTTTTCCCATTCTTTCCAGTGAGCATTTGTTCCGACACATTTTATTCTCATGCATAGACAAGGTCGGATTTGTGCATTGTAATCCGGCGTTTGGAGAGGAATATTTTGTAGTCATCCAGTATGGAGAATATTTTTATTCAAACCTTATGCATGGTAACTCAACTTGCACCCATTTCAGTGAATTTTGAGCACTTTTCCTTGATCACAGCAGTTCGTTCTCAAAAGTTAATAACCTAGGAACTTCAACTTCCAGATGAAAAAAACAACAAATAATTTTCTGGAAAGGATAATGTTCAGGATCCCCAAAATCTATGATCAGCCTATTTTTCCAAACATTTACCTACCTACCTACATTGACATACAGCAGTTGTTGAAAACTGTTTTTCCAGGCCAGCTAGACCCAGGGCATGATGCATTCTTCCTTTGTGAATCTTGCATGGATTGTTGATGATACATGCATAATTGAACATTTATGTACAACACCATTGTGATCTAGGAATGCCCTCCTGAAACTTGCAACTCAACTGAAACTCTCCTGCCAATGGGGAGAAGCTATGGAGCACTTAGCGCCCCCTTGACTGTCCTTTCTTCCGCTCTTGAACGAGGGTGACAACTTGAACATATAAAATGGATGGTAGAGGGAGCCTACCAATATCAGGAACAAGCCCTTTATTTTGGAGGCACTTGATGGTGAGCCTGCCGGAAATGGCACATTGTTGGGCAGGACGATTATTACTGGGTCATTTAGGATACCCTTTGATGAAGCTAAAGAATATGTCTTTCAATTAGAATACGTCAAAGTACCCTATATTGCCATAAAATATGCAAGATAGCGTAGAAAAAGTCGGTAAAATTGGGTGTAAACCAATGGTGAAGGGAAACCTTCAAGCCTGCTACCAAACAAACTTCGTGGGGGCAACAGATCAACGCAATCATATTCTGTGCAGATACCTATTGCAGTGCAGAACCTGGGTGCCATGTTGCAGTTAGGTGATGTGTGTCAGGTATATGATTCAGGTTGTGTGTGCATCATGCTGTGGATTGAGGTATTATGCACTCATTGCTTTGCATATGCATTGACAACCATTCATCTCGTTAATCTGTTTGAGTCAATTACTTTATGCACATTCACGTTCATTTATCTGTATATTTATCCTATATATCAACCATTACAGTGCATGACGAATGATAAATAATGTGAGGTGAAAACAAAGTTATAGCAAAAATAATATATCCAACAGATGTTTCAATGTTGGAGCATCTTCGTTAGTGTGAATAAATACTGATTCCCTTCTTTAATTAGACAGATGAAGATGAGTTGACATCAAACTGTCTGTCAAATAAATTATTTTTGCTATAACTTTGTTTTCACCTCACATTATATGTATGTATATATATATATATATTATATTATATTTTTATATATATATATATATATATATATATATATATATATATATATATATATATATATATATAAATAGTGTGTGAGCAGTTCACACAAAATCATATGGCTTATGAGTCTGATACCATTGAGTCGGATCTGAATCGATTCAAATTTATGTTTGAGTCGTGAGTTGAATCGGATCTCTGTAGCTCTGAGTCTGAATTGAGTCGAATCAAATAATTTTGACCTGCTGTGAATCATGAGTTGAATCGGATCTCAAGATCTATGAGTCAAATGTGAGCCGATTCAAAAAATTTGAGTCGAGCACAAGTCTGCAATCCGGCAACATACTTCGGATTCTGAGACTTATAAAACCGATGGAGGGGAGACTGATTTCTTAGGCGTGCTGGACCATGAAGGTCATTTGCGCCGCCTTTAAAGCGAGTACGTTACATGTCTGTCTATAAAAGCGATTGTTTGCGATCAAGGTGCAGGCAAGTGGACATTTACGTTAAGGGAATTTTATGTTATAGTTTGTGTGATATTTTAGGTGCTGAAGGCGAGGGCTGGGATGGGGACATCTCCCTGGTGTCTAAATGGTTTTAATTTTACTTTACTCCTCCACAAAATAATTTGTAGTTTGGGTGTGGGTGGAAGTGTTTTGAGGGTGGCGAGAAGTTGATTTTGCCAGGGTGTCGGCATTAGCCTACTCTTATCGAAGAACACCGAGGGATATTTACCGTGCGAACAAGGAGGTAATTGTCCACACCGCCTATCACGCCGGCCGCCGCGTGTTAGTTAGTAGTGGGTTAGTCTAAGCATGCCATGCAGGGTTGTCAGTTGGGTTAGCACGGTGTTTTGCAATTCGGCTCTTCTACGTCCGCTGTACCTCTGGGCAGCCGTTTACGTTATGAGTTGCAAGGCAAATCGGCTCATCTACGTCCGATGGCTCCTCTGGGTAGTCGTTTTACGTTAAGCTAATTTTTAGTTTCAGTTTTATGTTTTCCTAAAGCATGTCCGCTCATCTACTTCCGATGGCACCGCTAGGTAGCCATTTATTTCTAATTGGGAAGCAAATCGGCTCGTGTACGTCCGACGCCATGCGGGTATGGTTATTTACGTGTTTCCTACGAGTGTTTCGCGGTCATGCATTGCGAGTTGATGTGAGTGTTGGTGGTGTGGTGCCTACAGTGCTCATGCTAGTTTTGTGGCATACAGATATTCAAATAGCACTTGAAGGAGTTCTGGGTGCTTGTCACCGAGAAGCGATGAAAAGCGATAAGGTGCACTGGCGGATCTAGCCCACCGGTTTGGGGGGGGCCAACTTTCGGTTTTCGGCGTCAGCCTCTCCCCTCCCCCTCCCCCAGTGGCGTACCTAGGAATTACATCAGGGGAGGAGTCGAACGGATTTGGAGGGTGCCCCTTCTCCCGCTATTTTTGGTTAAAAATACCGGATTTCGACCACTATTTGGCAAAGGGGTCCATCTGAAGAAAAAAAAAATTGACAACATAGTTTCCTGTGTAGGGGCCCCAGCCTACCTCCACCGTTTCTATGTTACCGGATTTTTGTTCTTGCTTACCAAAACGTTCACGTTCTCGTTCAACGTCTTGTACCACGTCAACGTTCATGCACGTGTACACACTGGCGGATCCGATTTTGTCAACTCTTGCTGTAAGCAGAACTTAGAGCATGGAACCCTCGATGTGTGTTATAATCTACTATGCTACCACACTGGCTTCCAAACAATTTTTTTTTTATTTATTGGAGATTCTTTCATCCAGACGCTACTTTTTAACCTCGGCAAAGGTTACTGCATTTTAATTTAGTTGACTTCTGTTGGTTTCGGGGGGGGCAAAAGACACCATGGCCCCCCTTTTAAGCGCTTCGGGGGGGCCATGGCCGGAATGGCTCCTCCCTGGATCCGCCAGTGTAAATACATACCTCCTGTTGCTATTCTTCTTGAACAAAATCAGTCAATGTAGCCTGTCTGTTCATCTTAGCAACCCCAACACCAACATACGAAACATGCTGCTCAACTGAGCTCAACTGGTCACTCGCACAAAACATCCTGTTCAAATTCTGCTTTCGAAATCTGGCTCACTCGGTCCACTTGCCCGTTACTGGCTAAACAAACTTCATGAACCTATTTGACGAAGGAATAATGAAACTGCTGATTTCGTCATATCTTGCTGTAAGCAGAACTTCAACTGCATAGAACCCTCGATATGTCAGAATCTACTATGCCACCATATTGTGCTTCCAAAAAATCATAAAAAAATACCTGTAAAATTGGAGATTATTTCACCCGGAACGCTATTTTTAACCTCAGCAAAGATTACTGCATTTTAATTCAGTTTACTTTCGTTGGTTTGGGGGGCCAAAAGATCACCTATGCCCACCCCTATGCCCCCCCCTTTGAAGCGCTTGGGGGGGGGGGCATGGCCGGAATGCCCCCCCCTGGATCCGCCAGTGATAAGGTGATACACTCTCTTTGGCAGAATGCCTTAAGTGGTTGTCTTTGAGAGCCAAAGCTACTGCAGTCTAGCAGGAAACCGATGGAGATGCTGCGTCCCTTTAAAAGTTTTGCATGGGTCAAAGCGTTTCGCCACATCGTCTGTCACACTGATCTCCTCTATCGCTATATGAAGGAAGCGCGTTGCACTTCCAGTACCTTCCAAATACTCGGAACATGTGTGTTCAGGAAAGAACCTGACTTTTTTATGCGAGTAACGTTGGCCACAGGCACCTGACGTTTAACAGTGCCACCAATGGCATATCAAAGACATTCTTCCCATGAGAAGTGGCATACAATTTATATTTGCATCTACCCCAAAATCAGGCTTGAGATACGGCAGGCCGTACATTTGCGTCAGACTCTGAAATGGTCGAGCGGTGCCAGTGGCATACTCACTGGAACAGGACGGGCCGGTCCTGGAGACAGGCCATGGCGTTGGTCAGGCACGGGCCGATGTCGGTCTCTGAGCAGCGCACCCGAGACTGCGCCCACTTGTACAGCTGCTCGTAGGCGCCCTCCTGCAGCCACAATACGTCGCCCAGTCACGCCAACACAGCACAACTCTTCCTCCTCCGCGCACAATTCACTCAGAGTCTGAATCGTGCGCGCTTCTGCGTACATTGCGCACACAATGTGTGCGGTTTCCTCACCATCCAAAATGACCGGTAACCACCACTAACCACCAACTTATAACAGTCTGCATCTTTAGTGCATGTACCAACCCATACCGGAAATCACGCCAGCCCTTACCGGACACCACACCACGCCACACCGGATACTGCACCGGCCCACACCGGACACTATACCAGCCTACACTGGACACCACGCCAGCATATGTCGAACCCCATACCAGGATATACCGGACACCATACCAGCCCACAACTGACACCATACCAGCCCACACCGGACACCATACCAGGCCACACCGGACACCATACCAGCCCACACCGGACACCATACCAGGCCACACCGGACACCATACCAGCCCACACCGGACACCATACCAGGCCACACCGGACACCATACCAGCCCACACCGGACACCATACCAGGCCACACCACCCACCATACCAGCCCACACCGGACACCACACCAGCCCACACCGGACACCACGCCGCGCCGCACCTGATAGATGGACATCTGCTCCATGACCTCGAGCGCCGTCTGCTGGTGGCCCGACTGCAGCAGCAGCTGCACGTCGGCGTGGATGCGGCCGGCGCGCCGCAGCGCCGGGAAGAAGGCGGGCGTCACGTGGTCGGCGCGCAGCGCCGCCACCTCGGCGGGCGTCAGCTGGAAGGCGGCCGCGAAGGCGGACAGCAGCCGCTGCTGGCCGGCCAGGCGGGCCGCCTCGGCGCGCAACTGCGACGTGTCGGCCAGCAGGTGGCGGCTGCGGCGGCGCGTGTCGGCCAGCCGCGCCGCCATGCGGCCGCAGGTGGCCGACATGGCCGACACGTCCGCGTGCAGCGCGTCCAGCGAGCGGCGCACGCCGCCCAGCGACGCCAGGAACTCGCCGTTCACGGCCAGACTGCGCCGCTCGATGGAGCCGCGCAGGTTGCGCCGCGACAGCAGCGTGTTCTCCTTAACGAACGACGACACGTCCTTGAGCGCGTCCAGCAGCTCCTGCCGTTGAGTAGACTCGGTATCAGAGAGCGCTGGAGTGATGATGATTGGTTGAGCCGCTTTGGGTGGTGGAGATGTTACGGGCGGTAGAGCAGTCATAGGCGGTGGAGAAGTTATGAGAGGTGGAGTTGTTTGGGCGATGGAGTCGTTATTGGGCACTCACATTAGTGGAAGCGACGGCACCGTTTGTGGGTAGCGATGTAGCTTGGTGGTTCACAGGGTTGGATACAGGATGCCTGGACAGGTGACCAAGACCAGAAAAGGTATGACGAAATTCAAGGACATTCTCAGTCTGGTACCCGACCGTTACGACAGATGCGTGGAATGTAAACAGAAGGCATCATCAGCAGTCTGAAATTGAACAATGGAAGAACTGCAGAACATATTTAAAGCACGAAAGTATGTCAAATTAGCTTGAAAAGAAACCAAACGATTTACCAAACCAAACACATTGAAGAACATTTCTGGCCGAAGTGGAACCGCGATATTATTTTCCATTTTCGATTTGAAATCGATGAACAAATTGAAACAAATTGACGAGGCTCATGCATTCACCACAATATATTGGCTTCATGAAACAGTCACAAGTTCGCAGGCAAATTATGAGCCACACAGCTGTGCAATTAATGACTTCTCACGCCACGAGCAATACCAGTCGCTCACCTTATCATCCTCGAGCTGTTTGGAAAGGATCTTCTGTATTTTGTTTGAGAGTGGATTTGCCCTGGTCTTGTCGGCATGTTCACCGCCGGCTCCTTCGGCCGATGACATGGCTCTGAAATGAGTATCTATCATCAATTGATGCATCGTTTGCTGACACAAAACATGCACCCAGTCCTGAGCGGCGGTAGAGCCAAATCAGAGATTTAATATGCAAGCATTCAGTATGGATTAAAACAGATCTCCAAGTGCATTAATAAAGTGCACGGTGCTTCAGTTATCGCAACTACTTATCTTGCGGCTTGGGTACTTTATCACATGACTGCTACATCGATCTCGTGGCAGGACTGATTGCAAACAGTGGCAAGTCCACGCGCTCTGATGCAATGCAAGAGAACACCGAGGAATTAGTCCACCCTTGTGATCATAGAAAAGAGTTGGCACCATCCAGCCTCAGCTTGCCTACTACTACGCAAGTATGAAAGCTAATCCAGTCAACATTCACCAACGAGGCATGCATTAGTTGGATCCCGCTGATCTCAGTCTACCTCTTCAGTCACTTTGTATTTATCACCCGGGTACTGCTAGCAGGTTCCAATTGAACTATTGCCGAAATAAAACACCACCCATGTTTTCCGCATGCAAACGCAGCCGTATGTCGTTGCTGGCTAACAATCAACATGCGTCACCTCTGATAGACTCTGGTGAGCTCAATCAGGATATCACCGTGCACACTTTTCAGTGGGCCATTGCCCTTCAATAGTTGATTTTCTCCCTCCCCTCCCATGTCTTTTAGACCTGATGTGGACCCTGTGTTGTTCCCCTCCCCAATCCATTGACAGGAAGCCTCATAGTCACTACATATATTATCCAACTGATGGAAACAAAAATATCGCACACGAGCTGAATATTGTAGTATGGCAAAAAGAAACACCAGGGTATTTAATGGAGGGACAATTATTATATTAGCCTCCCACCTATTAACCGCCTATTGAGATTCCCAGCACAGGGAAAGGCAACTGTACAAGGTACCATGTGAAATTCAGGTCACATGGGGATCGACACTGGACCGGCCACCTATGAAGCAGCGGCGGTGGCGCGGCGCTCCGTCCATCCAGTAATGCTCAAGTTGTTGACAATAATATTGGAAAGGCTCGGGTCGCGACAAAGAGATAGGAAACCACCTGTGGTGGGAAAGATAGGTCCGTGACCATTGGAGGTGGGGCTGGAGAGGTGTCAGGTGTGAAGTGGCACAACACAATAAACAGGAGTACGTAGCTCTCTTAAACTTGGTAACCTAAAATGTATTTTTGGTCACAAATATCTAGAGCATGACACAAAACTGGAGTTAAACTTGCTTGCAACATGGAGGGTTCAGCTCCCTACCCTGAGCCTGGAGATTTCACCTGTGACCAAGAAACACCCATCCTCCCTAACAGCCGACAGCACCACCACGGTGGCAAGCTGAAAAAAACTAACCCACACACAAGTTGCAGCTCTGGAATCCTTGAAGGGCACTGTCAAACGTCAGCACTGAAGCGCCCTCCAGGACAATGCCGGATATGCTATCGGTACAATATTTCTGATTTTATGCACTTTCAATCGTCCATAACTGAGCGTTATTCGGCTCATTGCACAGTTCACTGCATGTTGATGCTTCCATGTCATAGCAACATCTTCTCACACGTTCACACGCAATTTACATTCGAAGCCGGTTCCGATTATACCAGTGACCAGCTTCACTGTCATGTAGCTAGAGCATGCTCGCCATATTATACCAGTGACCAGCTTCACTGTCATGTAGCTAGAGCATGCTCGCCATATTATACCAGTGACCAGCTTCACTGTCGTGTAGCTAGAGCATGCTCGCCATATTATACCAGTCACCAGCTTCACTGTCATGTAGCTAGAGCATGCTCGCCATATCGCAGTCGCTGAATGACGTCAATTGTTCCAGGGACTGCATCCACGAGCTGCTGGGCCACGCTCCGCTCCTGGCCGACCCGTTCTTCGCCGAGTTCTCTCACGAGCTGGGGCTGGCGTCTCTCGGAGCCACCGACGAGGAGATCGAGAAGTTTGCCACGGTAATGAAGCGTCCAGCGCGGACGCTCCCACATTAAATATTGGCGCATGCGGGCGATGGACATATGGACATGCACATGTGTGTGTGTGAGCGGTAGCTGAGCTTGCGACGTTCCTGTCCAGTTGGTAAATGTACGCGCTGGTTCGTGATTTAACTCGGTACCGCGGTATTCGGCAGGTTTACTGCCGTGTTCAGTGGTGCTGGCTAACGGTGGGCAACGCTGGTCCAGCGGATGTACCGGCTGACGGTGTCACCTGACCGGCGGGTATACCGGCTGACGGTGTCACCTGACCGGCGGGTATACTGGCTGACGGTGTCACCTGACCGGCGGGTGTACCGGCTGACGGTGTCACCTGACCGGCGGGTGTACCGGCTGACGGTGTCACCTGACCGGCGGGTATACTGGCTGACGGTGTCACCTGACCGGCGGGTGTACCGGCTGACGGTGTCACCTGACCGGCGGGTGTACCGGCTGACGGTGTCACCTGACCGACGGGTTATCGGCTGACAGTATCACTGGGCCGCCAGATGTACTGGTTCACTGTCGAGTTCGGCCTGTGTCGCGAGGCCGGCGAGCTGCGCGCGTACGGCGCCGGTCTGCTCTCGTCGTACGGCGAGCTGCAGCACGCGCTGTCGGGCAAGCCGCGCCTGCTGCCGTTCGAACCCGGTACGACCAGCGTGCAGCCCTACCAGGACCAGGACTACCAGGACACCTACTTCGTAGCCGAGAGTCTGAAGGACGCCCAGGACAAGTTCAGGTGCGCTATCAGTGCTTCATCATTGCTATTCTATAGAAAGCACATTCGCTCGTGTACCAGCTGTTAGCATGGAGGTGTTCGGGGAGTGGAGGGGCATGAATTGTGTTCAGAGTAAACGCTCACAGTTTGTTGAGCAAGATGGGACATAACCAGCATAATGCGCCATTAAGGGCCTGGACGAGTGAAGGCAAGAGGCGGGATATGGGGCTCCTCCACTGCGTGCACAAGATCAGCATTATACCAATGCAGTAGGAAACTTATGGTCCTTGTGGACCAGGGAACTACGCTATCTGGGCTGCATGTGAAGACACGCACCTTGTTGCATCCGCTTTTGGCGGAGTTACTGAAATGTCAACTCACGGCAATATGTTTCGACTATTCGACACAGTACATTCAAATCCCGGACACGTGCACCAAATTCGGCAAAGGAGCACACTTTCCCAAATGGTATTTCCAATTTCGCAATAAGTGCAATTAAAAACACTCCACATGGACAGAAACTGGCTACTGTGTTGCTAAAATCTGGCTCAGTCAAACGTAATAGACGAAATTGTGTATGAAATTCGATGGCAGCCCATTGCGGGTAGCTCAATGTGATATCACCACTGCTGTGTTCCCAAGAAAAATATTTTGCAAACTTCATACCAGGCAGGATGTTCCCAGGTCACACCAGGAACCAAGGAAATGGCTACGGGAATACCACGTGCTTGGGGAGGGCTAGTAGAAGTACACACTCCCACGTGTGCAACACCTCGAACCAGAGCCTCGCAGATGTGAGAGTCACGCAGCCACGCACGCACAGCTCATGCACTGGTCACCAGGGACCCAGTGCTCCATTATCCCCAAATGTCCAGGCGAGACCCGAATCTGAGCAGCGCAGGCACCGGGCCCGACCGCCGCCGGGTGGCGTGACGCGCCGAGCCAGTGGTGACCCGACCCGACCCGACCCGACAGGCGCTGGGTGCCGTGACGCGCCGAGCCAGTGGTGACCCGACCCGACCCGACCGCCGCCGGGTGGCGTGACGCGCCGAGCCAGTGGTGACCCGACCCGACCCGACCCGACAGGCGCCGGGTGCCGTGACGCGCCGAGCCAGTGGTGACCCGACCCGACCCGACCCGACCCGACCCGACCCGACCCGACCGCCGCCGGGTGGCGTGACGCGCCGAGCCAGTGGTGACCCGACCCGACCCGACCGCCGCCGGGTGCCGTGACGCGCCGAGCCAGTGGTGACCCGACCCGACCCGACCCGACCGCCGCCGGGTGGCGTGACGCGCCGAGCCAGTGGTGACCCGACCCGACCCGACCCGACCGCCGCCGGGTGCCGTGACGCGCCGAGCCAGTGGTGACCCGACCCGACCCGACCCGACCGCCGCCGGGTGCCGTGACGCGCCGAGCCAGTGGTGACCCGACCCGACCCGACCCGACAGGCGCTGGGTGTCGACGTCGCTCAGCCGGCCGTACGAGGTGTGGTACAACCCGTACACGCAGACGGTCGAGACGGTCGACAACGTGCACAAGGTGGGCGACATGGTCTCGCAGCTCAACGGCCAGCTGATCAGACTCAACACCGCCGTCCAGAAGATCAAGTTCTGAGCGGGACCGGCGGTGCACCACCACACCCGACCGGACTCGCCGCGGCGCCAGCGGTGCAGGCAGGCCGCCTGCACCGACCCTATGACCACTGTTCTCGAACACCCAGCTTCTATCATCGCGCTACCTTCCCGCGCAATGTTCCCCGGTACGGATTATGCAGCCACTAGACCTGCATCACAATCGATGGGCCGCTAAGCCTCCACTACCGATTCCTACCATATGTTGTGTCGGGATGCCAAGGCATCAACGTTCTCGGCTATCTGGCACCCAGGTCACGACCGGTTCAGCCTCATTATGGCTACTTACTTCACGTGTAGCTACCCTATTTCTATTTTTGCACCTATATTCCAGCTATAACCAAGCTCCTCACTGGTACCTATCGATCAACCTCAGATATCGAAAGGTTGCTACTGGGTAATGCAATGGCTTTTACCAATCTGCACAAGATCTCTTCAACACCAAATCAATACGATCTCCACAAAGGAGACCATACATCGGGAATAATATGAAAAAGACGGTAAAGTCTGAATCTATTGCCCCATACAATGCGGTGGAATGATGTTTTTTCTGGAGTTATATCAGTCTGTTCAGGTGGCTTGTTACACACTATTAAAGCGACGATGCATAGTAGGCATGAAGGGCACGGTTCATTTCAATACACCTAACAGGCCACTAGACCTTCTAGTCAGATGAGTTCAATTCCAAGTTGGAGCAAAATATGATTTAACATGGTTTTGACGTTACAACGAGTTGCGATTGCAGATTCCATCGCCTGCTTCGGCAGTATCGACTGCCTCGCCCGTAACCTCCCCATGCAACACAGGGGCCAGCTTTGGAGGGGTCAGGGGTGATGCGGCTGCCGTGTGAGTTGATGTGTTTCTGGCGACTTGTGTGCACGACCAGTGTACATTTAGGGACCAAAGCAGCTGGTGAACACGGGACCAAGATCGGTGTTGTTCGACGCTTAATGTCTGCATGTGATGTGCTTGTCAATATAAACTAAAACGTCCTAAAACTGTCTCACTCAACTGGACCCGGAATCTGTTCATGATGCTCAGCTACTTCGGCTTTCACCGTCACGCTGCAATCCGAAGTCATTGTAGTTGGTTTTTCGAGCCTTCGGGCGCATCGTCAATTAGCATATTCACTTAGCGGCCATGAAGCTACTGGAGGCACAGGGAGGGGGGGCAGAGGGAGAGTTGCATCCTCGAACCTTTGTTGATTTGCAAGTTACCCTTTGGATACCTTTTGCGTTGTCCCTGTGATGCTGCATAGGAAGGGGTCTTTGTTACGCTCCTCTTAACTCGAAGATAGTTTTGATGCACCAGCCGGGAAATTCCAGACTCTGAAAGGACGAGATTCACGGGGTTCCATGCCAAATCTAGAAATATTGATGGCCGACCACCTGGTTAATTTCCAGGGGTTTGAGTCCCAGGAAAAAAATAGAGATTCGACTGTGTAGACAGGCATCTTCCAAATTTCTTCCCATGCAATATGGAGGAACCACTGATGCCCGGGTGCAATAAGAATGTGGTCATAGATGCGGTCACAAGACTAGGTGGAGGCCTACTCCATGAATTTCCTGTTGAGTGGGAACTTTCAAAAACTGAGCAGATGTGCAGGTGTGCAGAGCAGGTGAGCATGTTTCCTATGGAGAAAAGGTCCTCTGTCTGTCTGTCTGTCTGTCTATGGAGGGCTTGACGCCAGTTTGCCGCCAGTTGTCAAGGTGGAAACACATCGCTGTGGAGCTCCTGCTTTTCTAGATAAGTCGTTACCAGTATACCAGGCTTAACTGTGGATTGGTATTTAGCAATTACTTCTGTGCATATATTTGCATAGCTTTATCTCATAAGTTTCTTTTTTGGCAAGCTGATTATAATATTTATATCTAGAGACGCTGCCCAGCGCCATTTTGTCCATTCTGTCTGTCTTTGTCTAGTGTGTCAGTGCTTTCAGCTACTTATATAATTTTTGGCAGTTATTCAGCGAGTGATTTCTTCTTTCTTTAAAACCACTGTCAACTTTCTGCACAGTGATTACCTTGTAAGTGCTGCATAGTTAGGAACTAGCATATATCTAAGCTTTGTCGGTTATTTTGATCTGCTCTGTTATTTGGTAAATAATTTTGGAGCAAGGTATTTTTCAATTTCAATCTAGAATAAGCTGCAGCCTTTAGGATGGTTAACACCAGGATGCAGGCACCAGAGGATGAGGTTAGGGCCCTTAAGGCAGAGCTTTCCAAGCTCAAAGCTTCCCTTGCTTCAAAGGGCAGGCCAGAACGTAAGGGGCAGTCTGTAGCAGGGGCATCCTATGCCCAGGTGGTCACAGGCCACCAGGTAACTGTAGCTTCCCCTGCTGTGGAGGTGGCAGGGAGATCTGAAGACATAAGTGTTCCTAGTGAACAGAATACTTCTAGTAGCTCACAGGAGGGGCAGTGGTTTAAAGTCAAGGGGTGGAGGATTTGGAGGCGTGAGCCTAAGCAAGGGGGCAGTGAGTGGCAGGTGGTAGGTGGTAGGAGTGGGAAAAAACCTAGCGAAGCAGCTCAACAGGCAGGAGTAGTAACAACATCCAACAGGTTCCAGGCATTGGAGGACTGCCCCCAGGATAGTGATAGTGATAGTGATAGCAGCAAGGAGAAAGTGCTAGTCGTAGGAGACTCTCGTGTGCGGCATTTGGATAGGGTATTCTGTAAAGGTCGGAAAGGTAGGAGGTGCATCACCAGGCCTGGCGCCAAAGTTAGAGACCTGGTCCAAGTGGTCGCACAGGCCACCAGCGAAAACCAGTTCAGTACAGTTATAGTGCAGGTAGGAGTGAACAACATAGGTCCTGCTAGGAGTGAGGAGCTGATGCAGGACTACAGGGCCCTTCTGGCCACCCTGAAGCAAAGCAATAGCAGAGTTATTGTGACAGCTATTCTGCCTAGGGCTGGAGTCTCCCCTGAGTGGAGCTCTAGGGCACTGGCAGCCAATGCCAGGGTAGGTAGGCTTTGCAATGAGTTAGGTTTGACTTTTGTTGACAAGTGGTGCAGGTTTTATGGCTCATCTGACCTCTATCAGAGGGATGGCTTGCACTTCTCTGAGGAGGGTGCAAGTGTTAGGCAAAGTATACGAACATGTCCTTCAGGGAAACTAGATAATGGGGTGGGGAGGGAAGAATTGGCATTGCCATCTCAGGGATATGTCAATAGTGACAGCATAGGCAATAGAACCTCACAGTCAGCAAATAGGGGTAGCAGTAGATCAAGGGGGCAGAGTGGTGGCTCATCCAGAGATGATAGAGCTACTCAACATAAAAAAGCCAAAGATGGTCATGGAACTTTTGTTAAGTGTATGATGCTTAATGCTCAGAGCATTCGATCCAAATTTGATGAGTTCAAGTGTTATGTTGCTGAGGAGAAACCAGATTTTGTTTGCATTACTGAGGCATGGGTCAGTGAGGGATATTTTGGGGATAACTTGCAGGACTATGAGATCCAGGGATACAATATGTTTTCATGCAATAGGGGTCCAGCAGTGAAAGGGGGTGGTGTAATGCTCTATGTGAATAGCTTATACAGTTCTCAAAAAGTAGTAGATGGGGTGAAAAATGTGTCTGTGGAGTCCATTTGGCTTGATGTTGCTGTGGGAAAAGGCAACAACAATAAACTGAGGATAGGAGCTTTGTATCGATCAGGAACCTTGCCACATTCTCAGCAACTGGAGCTTGATAAGGTGATTTGTGAGGAAATCAGTAGAAACTTTCAGAGGAAATGCCTTATTCTTGGTGACTTTAATCTAAAAGGATATGAAAATGTTGGTGTTGGCTCCCCATCATGTAAACTGTTTAGGAAATGCCTTGAAGAGGACTTGTTCTTACACCAGTTTGTAATGGAACCAACCAGGCAGGGCTCATTCTTGGACCTTGTCTTCTCAGATTTAAGTGATTTAGTTCAAGACTTGACTGTAGGAGAAACTCTGGGAAGAAGTGACCATAACATAGTGAGATTCAAGGCACAGGTATCAGGGACAATCAAGGATAATTTGGCAAAGATTCCAAATTTTAACAGGGCAGACTTTGCCTGCATGAGAGAGGCTTTAAGTGCCATAAAATGGGAAGAAGAATTCTTTGATTTAAATGCCTGTGAAATGTGGGAAAAGTTCAAATCCTACTTGAGGGAAATTCAGATTAGACATGTCCCCCAAAAGCAAAGGCGCAAAAGAAGGGTAGGAAAGCCAGCATGGCTTACACCAGATGTGATGAAAGCAATTAAGGCTAAGAAAGGAGCATTTAGAGTATTTAAGGAGGCTTCAAATATCGTAAATCTAAGGTCGTATCAAAAATCTAGAGATGCTGTGAAGCAGAAAATCAGAGCAGCAAAGCGAGCAAAAGAATTGGATTTGGCTAGGAACTGTAATGGGGACAGTAAAAAGTTCTTTAGTTTCTACAAGCTAAGTAAAGTTTCAAGCACAATTGGTCCACTGGATGTAAATGGGACTATATTGAGTGAGGATAGCGAGATGGTTGAGGAGCTGAGCAAGCAGTTTAAATCAGTGTTTACAGTGGAGGATGTGACTAATCTGCCAACCGTGAACCACAGTTCAGTGACAGGTGATCAGATACACGATGTTGATTTCATTGATAGTGATATTGTTTTCAATTATATCAGAAAAATAAAGACAAACAAGGCAGCAGGACCCGATGGAATTTATGCTAGGGTATTGCGGGAAGCTGAAAAGGAAGTGGCAATTCCACTTAGTATAATATTTTGTAGATCAGTTTCGCAAAATGAAATTCCAACAGATTGGAAAAGGGCAAATGTAGTTCCTATTTTCAAGAAAGGAGAAAGAGGGAAAGTTGAAAACTATAGGCCAGTAAGCCTCACATCCCTAGTCTGCAAGGTACTCGAATCAATTATCAAGGATAGAATAGTTAGTTTTCTGGAAGGAAACAAATTGATTCAAGATACTCAACATGGGTTTAGAAAAGGGCGATCGTGCCTCACAAATCTCTTGGACTTTTTTGAATTTTGCTACAGAACAATTTGATCAGGGAAATCAGGTTGATGTAGCATATCTTGACTTTAGTAAGGCCTTTGACAAGGTACCCCATAAACGGTTAATGATGCAGCTTCAGGTCCATGGTATTGCAGGTAGCATCCTAAAATGGATAGAGTTGTGGCTTTCAGATAGACAGCAGAGAGTGATGCTAAATGGTACAAAGTCATCATGGCAAAATGTTCTTAGTGGAGTCCCCCAGGGGTCGGTACTGGGGCCACTATTGTTCATTATATATGTGAATAGCATTGAATGTGGCCTAAGCAGTAAGGTTTTGAAATTTGCGGATGATTTGAAGATCTTTAGGGCAATAACAGGGCAAAATGAGCAGGTTTTGCTGCAGAAAGACTTAGACGAGCTAGTGAAGTGGTCCGAAAAATGGCAAATGAAGTTTAATTTTGATAAGTGCAAAGTCATGCATGTAGGTAGGCAGCATATGAAGGCTCCATACTTGATGGGTGGCCAAGTACTATCTGTGACTGAGCAGGAGAAGGACTTAGGTGTTATTTTGAACACAAAATTGGGGGCATCAGAACAGACCAAAGAAGCCAGGAAGAAGGCACTAAGAATGCTTGGGGCAATACAGAGGAATGTGTCATACAAAAGTGAGGAGGTCATCAGGAAGCTTTACTGTGCATATGTCAGGCCACATTTGGAATACTGTGTCCAAGCTTGGTCCCCTAGTTATGAGAAAGATTGTTGGCTTTTAGAGAGAGTACAAAAGAGGGCAACAAAAATGGTTAATGGTATAGGCAACCTGGAATATGAGGAAAGACTGAAGAAATTGAACATGTTTTCACTTAGATATAGAAGGCTGAGAGGAGATCTCATCGAGGTTTTTAAATTTGTTCATGGTCAGGAACAGGGATATCTCAGGGAAATGTTTGAATTTAACAGAAATGATGCAATTAGAGGTCATCAATTCAAAATTAAAGTTAATCACAGCAGGACAAGGTTAAGACAGTCTTTCTTCACCAACAGGGTAGTAGAACACTGGAACCAGCTGCCAGGAACCATTGTCAGTAGCAACACACTGAACATCTTTAAAAACGGCATAGACAATCATTATAAGAATAGGGGGATTGTTTTTCTGTATTCCAGGGAAGGTTGATCGACAGGGAGGAGTGGGAGTTGGGAGGAGTTTGTAATTGTTGACTGTGTTATGGAATAGCAAGTGAGTCTCTTATTAAGTCTAAATGCTTTATAACTTTATATAGGGTGTACCTAGCAGTGGATTCAGCACCTTCCTTCGGGATGTGATACTGATGAGATTGTCTATGGTAGCACAATGTGTATGATGGGAGGAGTTTGTAATTGTTGAGTGTATTATGCAATAGCACGTGAGTCTCTTATTAAGTCTGAACGCTTTATGAATTTCTGTGGGATGTGCCTAGCAGTGGATTCGGCACCTTCCTTCGGGATGTGATGCTGATGAGGTTGTCTATGGTGGCACGATGGGTGTGATGGGAGGAGCTTGTGATTATTGAGGGTGTTAGGCGGTAGCAAGTGAGTGGTGTTAGATGGGCTGGGATATATAGCTTCCTCGGAACTTGGGATAAGGGATTGATTGGGGTGGGAGTATGTACATTCTAGTACCTTTTCTAGATAGGCTTAACCCAGATGGGCCCCTGTGGCTCTTATTAAGCCTTAATACTTTATGACTTTATGACTTTATGCTGTACAGGGGGACCCCGACCTAACAGGTATTATTGCAATATCTACAAGACAAGTTCTACACACATTTTATCTTCAGGAAGCAAACAAAAGGATTAGTTCCAGTTAGGTTTGGTTATGCTGTTGCTTTAAGGTGTTTGTTTGTTTGTTTATTGGGTGGTTCACGACGCAATTTTTGCACATTCACGGCTAATGGCGCCGCCCACTGTTTCGCCAGTGGGCCACGGGATTGGGAAATATCCCGAGCGGTGCGAGTGTCGAACCCGGGTCCTTTGGTACCCAGAGCCCAACACCCAACCACTCGGCCATCCCCGCCCCTTGCTTTAAGGTGGAAATTTTCCTTTACAATTTTTGTTTGTAACTTTTTTTTAATGTCAAAAACATGTCAGGCTAGGGGTTCCCTAGGTTTTTAGGTTCCCTATGTTAGGTCAGGCTTTTAATTTGAAAATACTGAAGAAAAAATGATTGTTTCAAAACTTTCCATTTTATTAAATATAGGATTTCCTTTTTTGCATAGAAGATAATGGTAGGTTAGGCTATGTTACATTTGTTCTTTATTTTGAACATTACTTTTTATGCTATATTATCCAATGCCATGCTATGCCAAGCTCATTTTTGGATGTTAATTTTCCTCCTAACTGAAAAGTATGTATTTACAGAGGAAATGAGTGGTTGCATCATGCTAATCACATACCTACACAAACATTGCATTGGAAGAAGAAATTAAGAGAAGTCAAACATTTTCTTCAACTGCAAATTTACTGTCTAGGAGGGGTTCAAGCCATTGAAAAGAAGGCCCTGAGCTGTGAGAGCTCTTGAGTTGACATGGATGGTCTGAGCTGGATGTTAAGAAACCCTTGGTCAGTTTTGGCTCATGCTGATGGAGAGGGGCCCAGAACTGACAGAGGGACTCAGACCAATTAAAAGGCCCCAAATTCCATCAAAAGCATTCCTGTTTCACTCAGCCAGAGGATATGCTCCTAGGTAGGTTGGTTGGTAGGCACCTAGGTAGGTCACTTGGTGTGTAGGTACCTTGGTAGATAGGTACATAGGTAGGTAAGTACCTAGGTAGGTAGGTAGGTACCTAGGTAGGTAGGTACCTAGGTAGGTAGGTACCTAGGTAGGTAGGTAGGTACCTAGATAGGTAGGTAGGTACCTAGATATGTGGGTAGGTACTTACCTACCTAGGTACACATTAGTGGGCGATATCCAATTTAAGGTGCTTTGGGTCTGAACAGTTTATATGCTGAATATCAACATTTTGAGGATTCCTTAGGTGAAAGATGATACATGGTATGATGCTTGTTATGACATAATCTAACCCAGTTTGTTTATTTGGTGGTTCTCGACACACTTTATGCACTATAATTTTAATGGCACGACTCACACTGTTTCACAGGCCAGATTTGGAAATGTCCTGAGTGGTGAGAGTGCTGTACCCAGGACCTTTGATACACAGAGCCCAATACTAACCACTTGGCCATCCCCACCCCTAACCTAACCCAGGCTAACCTAATGAAATATAATCTAAACTAATATCAACTAATATATTATAATGCTAAAAAGTGGCATGAAGGTCCTAACTTCATCCATACATCATGCCCTGACTGGCTCTGTCTGCTCAGCTGCATCAAGTTTCTGCCCAAGTTCTTGCCAACTAGGTACCTAATGAGTGTGCTCAATATATGTGGGAAAAAGATGGAAATGAAGCATTTTAAATGCGAGGAAGTGTTGAATCAACTGCATGGAGTGTTGAATTTCCCCTTAGTCATGTCTGAGAAGTGCCAGGCAGGGGTGTCGATTTGTGAAAAACATTGGGGGGGGGGCCCCGAAGTGTCAACGTACTAGACCCCCGCCTCACCAAAAAAAACTCATCGGATTTCGCCCACTATATTTTCAGACCTCAATAATTCTGATTTTGTATTTGACAATGTGTATGTTTGTTTATTCAGCATCCTCGCCAACGGGAAAAATCGTCCAGTAACAGATGAAGTCACATAAGCAAAAGAGCAGTACACAGTACATGTCAACATAAAAACTTTGAGTCATAGCATGTGACTACAGAGTCATACAATGGACTCGGGTCCATCGTAATCGTCAACGTCATAGTCATCGTCAACGTTACCGTCACCCTCCCCTCACCCTACACACCAACAAACACACACCGGCTTAAGTAAAATATGTCCGCGCCCATATGCAGGCTAAAACACACCGGCCTTGATGGAGCATCGGAGCACAGCAGGCCTGAACTGTGATGACGATGGGTGAAGGTATTTCCTTGGTGCCTAACATTAGGGAGGGGTGAAGCCAAAGTTTTGGTGGGGCGAATTCGGGGTCGGGGAGGGGGCACAGCCTCCACAAAAGCATAGAAATCGAAAACAATGTCCTCTGATCAAACATGTGCATTGATGTAGTCATCGTGATCGCCGAGTCTAGTCAGTCACCACTCACGACACCAAGCAAACTAAAATTAACAACGGATCATAGACATCAATCAGCGCATCGTCCTACTACATTTTTTTACAACAATCTAAAAACTCCACCCGTACCCAATGGCGCAGCCAAGAGCAAGAGTAGGACACACCGGGTACATGCCTCTCCGGTCACGGCCTAGGAGTCCGAAAAGTTCAGCCCAGGAGATTCCCAGAAGTGCCATCCGACGGCTTTGAAATGGATATGTCGGCTGGAATCGTTCCTTTGCTAGAGTCTGAAATAAAAAGTACAAAACTTCGGAAAGTGGGAATAATGGCAGAAATCAAAGCAGTTTTCAATGGAATGGTCCCGTAACAGGTGTCGCAATAGGGGCATTTTTACTGCAGCCCTGTTAGTACTTGTAATCCTTTCCCTCCAAAAGGTTAAGTGCGGAGTTTTCTATACCTTTGGTGGTGCTTGGACCCCACCATATTTGCCTTCTTGACCTCATTCACCAATTTGATTTATAACTTCCCTTGAAATTGACTTGGGACGGATCAAGGAGGATAATATTCCAAAATCTTCAAAATGCCGAGATTCGCAGTGGTTCCAGCATAGCAACACCAAATCCAGATCATACTGTTCTTTCATCAAATCAAATAACTGCTTTCCCAAAATTGTAATCAAGGCCAAGGTTACTAAACGGAGGTCAGGTCAAATTCTTTCTTCTTATCGCAGTAAGGGGAAACTTTTCGTGCAGAACATGATGAAAGAATGATATAGACATTCGGCTTTCAAATATGTGACAAGGTCAATGGTGTTAGGTCAGGTCAAGTATTTTGCATATTCTATACTGCCGTCTTGTGTGTGGAGTTTGGATTTTTGTGCACGTCAGCTGCCTTAGCGACATTGCGCCCGCAATGTCGTCTTATGTCGAATGCTTCTGCTCCTTGTGAATTGACATTTTAATTCAGTTTTAGAGCCACCGAAGTAGTACACCATGACATTGTGAACAATGATCCGAGATGACCCGACTTCGTGTGACCGGACCTTATCATATAAAGCAAATATAAAGCATATGAAGGGCAAATATAAAGAGGTGCAAAATGTCGGACGGTGGGAACACATGACAGACGTAAGGAGTCTTCATATAGGTGCGAGGGATACGAATAAGGCCATAAGGATGCCGCACCCCAAGGCATTTCTGGCCGCGCTGCTGTTAGTACCTGTAATCATTACCCTAGTAGAAGTAAAGTCAGTCTCGCTGCTGACAGAATTTGCTTTTCTGATGGCATCAATATCCATCGCTCGAAATGCACAACAAAAGCAGCTGCGTCTCAATCAGATGCAATGGCGTGACGAATTGGGAAATATTCATGCATGGGTGACATTGGTACCTATTAATGGTAAGGTGAACGGTAGAATGCGGAGAAAGTGACAACTAATGCACACAAAACTGCTCGGAAAGATGATGGAAAGCCGTGATGGATTTATACTTTGCAATCCTGGGTGATGAGAGGACAATTTCTGAGTGATGGAATACGGAGAAGATATTTTCCTTCAAACCTTGGCATCAGAATATCACTTTGAAGTTTCAGGTGAATCTTTAGCACTTTACCACAGGGCAATTCGTTGTCTTTGGTTGGTTATTGGTTTTACGACATGTCGACCGTTGAGTCATGTAGCGTCGCCAATCTCTCACGCCGATCGGTCGCGGGCGAAGAGTAGCGACAGGTGAGACTCGAACCCACAACCTTTCGATTGTGAGACGAGCATCTTACCCCTAGACCACTCGTCCCCGGCAATTCGCCGTGGAACAACACCATCGGACGTCCACGTTGAAAACGCATGGAGGAAACATGGAGGATAATTTTGCGAAGAGGATAATGCTATGGATGGCATAAATCCAGGAAAACCCCGTTTTTCGACCCTGACGTCCACTGTGGCGGGCCAGGGTCGCAGAGCAAACCGTCCACTGTGGCGGACTGGGGCTGTGGAGCACACCTACTATGGCGGACCAGAGCCGCGAAACACACCGTCCACTCTGGCGGACCGGTGCCGCGGAGCACACGGTCCAGCTTAACGGACCGGAGCCGCGGAGCACACCGTCCACTGTGGCGGGCCAGGGCCGCGGAGTACATCATCAACCGTGGCAGACCCGGGTCGCAGAGTATACCGTCCACTGTGGTGGACCGGTGCCGTGGGGCACACCTGCTATGACGGACTAGGCCGCGAAGCATAGCGTCCACTGCGGCTGAGCAGGGCCGCGGAGTACACCATCCACTGTGGTGGATCAGGGTCACGGAGCAAACCGTCCACTGTGACGGATCAGGGCCGTGGAGTTCACTGTCCATTGTAACGGACCGGGGCCGCGGAGCACACCGTCCACTGTGGCGGATCAGGGCCGTGGAGTACACCGTCCATTGTAGCGGATCGGGGCTGCGGAGCACATCGTCCACTGTGGCGGGCCGGGGCCGCAGAGTACACCGTCCATTGCGGCGGATCATAGCCATCAACAGGTTAAATTATGTCATGCCATGGCAGTGGCGTACCTAAGATTTGCGAGAGGGGGGCAAACTGACTTGGAAGGTGCCCAACTATCCTCATTTAAAAAAGTCCCCAGATTTCCAATATTTTTTTTTCAAAGAGGGTTCTTTATATTTGTTATATAATAATTAGTGACCGAATTAACTGTCCTGTGGAGGGGGCCAAATCAACCACCATTATTTCTGAATGACCGGATTTCAACCCTAACTCCCCCCATCCTGTTTGAAGGTTTTTCTTTTGGAATCCCTTGAAAAGTCACCTCACACCGCTGAAATTGCACCTAAACAAATCACTCAAAAATGTAAAATTTGTCAATATCAGGCATTCCAATCAATAACGCCCGGTCGCCAAAACGCCAACGTTCGTGCACGTGCACACCCGCCCTGCGCAGTCGGCGCATTCGCCACTCTACGTGCGGTTCTCCGGTTTCTGCTAGGCCTCCCACGTTTTGCTAATTACTGTTACATGATAGTCTTGTGCCACATTTGACATGCGGAATGCCTGGTATGGCGGCTCGCTGGAACAAAAAATCAAAAAATTAAATTAGATGTATTAGTTCTGTTCTTCACACATTTTCTCGTGATTAAGAAATCCGTAGACACACTGAGCTTTGATGCACCTCATCTCTTTGGTTAAATAAGCTCCCAGATTGGCTACCGAGCCGTGACCCTAGCTAGGTGTTCGATTTTTACCCGTTGCGTTTTTCTTCTATGGATGTAGTTTTAGGGCTCCAGCCAATTTTTGTTAGGGGCCCGGCACATGTTTGAGACCCGGATTTTTTTACAGCTTTGTTGCCTTTTTATACACCGATTATATTTTTGTGGTATCGGCGCGTTTTCGAAGACGCCGATGTGTTTATTTAGTGTCCGGTCTATTTGTTCCTTGTTTACGATCAATTCCCTTTTTGAGGGCCCAGCCTGTTTTTGAGGCCCCGTGCGGTCTGATGGCCCTGGTGTGCCTCGAGGGCCTCCGTTGCGCTTTTTATTTAGCGCTCCCGGTGTATTTATTTCGAGCTGCAGCGCATATTTTAAGGCCCTGTCGCTTTTTTGCGAAACTCGGTACGCTTTTGATTACCGACACTAAATTTTGGGATTACCGACGGAATTTTTGGGCCCCGAACGCGATATTTGGGGGCCCCGTGGTCACTTGTTGGGATCCCTAGCTCGAGTTTTAGTGGCTAGGACACGTTTTTTGTGGCCAAACACGCTTTGTGGGTTTTGGGGCGGTTATTGGGACCCCAGAGTGATTTTCCATGTCGGGACTGCTTTTCGTTGCCCCGGCTTCATTTGTTGGGTCATTACAATGAGACCTTTGAAGCCCCGGTGCGACCTGTCAAGCCCCTAGCGTGATTTTCAGGGATCCGGGCGATAATTTTTGGTACCCCTAGGCCCAGCGTGACTTTCCGGGGCCCCGGCCCGACCGTTTGTGGCCTCCGTCCTGATTTTCTTGAACCCCAGTACGACTTTTTCGAGCTCCAAGCGTGATTTTCAAGGGACCATGTGGGAACTTTTGAGGCCCCAGCGTCCTTTTCAGAAGCCCCTGCGCGACTTTTTCGCCCCAGTGTGATTCTATGGGGTTCCGGTGCGATTATTGGGGGCCCAAACGGGATTATTAAGGAGACTGGCGCATTTTTTTCAGGAGCTCGACACGATTATTGGGGGCCCCACAACCTGTCAGGGGACAACTGCCCACAATGTCCCTCCCATTCGGCATGCTACTGTGCCATGCAATTATCCAACATAAGCATTAGGGATAGCTCATCTGTTTCATCACTCACACGTGATTTCAACTCCAAAGTTCTCCAGACAGTTCGAGGAAAGTCAAACATCTCCTACGTGGATAGGCAAGGATGGACTATTAGGCAACAGGGATACCATGGAATTCAGATCATAGTACTCTTGCTGCAATACATACCTTGTTCCACAGGCTGCTTTGGAGATGAATGCGATCCTGAAGTTTGGTGAGGGCTGGAGTTGGAGGTGGATGGAGCAGCACTGTGAAGGACATTATATATGGCTCAAAGGACTTCTTTCTGTTTGTATTAACAATGCAGGTAATGGAGTAACACTTTCATTAATTGACTTCTATAGTGTCTTAAGTGAGCAGTAGAATCGAGATGGACTCTTGTGATATACGTTATGCGTAAGGTTATGATGGAGCTTTTAGACTCCAGTGGGAATGATATGGATTCACTCATTAAAGTCATAAAGTCATAAAGTATTAAGGCTTAATAAGAGCCACAGGGGCCCATCTGGGTTAAGCCTATCTAGAAAAGGTACTAGAAATTTACATACTCTCACCCCAATCAATCCCTTATCCCAAGTTCCTAGGAAGCTATATACCCCAGCCTATCTAGCACCACTCAATTGCTACCGCATAACACCCTCAACAATCACAAGCTCCTCCCATCATACCCATCGTGCCACCATAGACAATCTCATCAGCATCACATCCCGAAGGAAGGTGCCGAATCCACTGCTAGGCACACCCCACACAAATTCATAAAGCGTTTAGACTTAATAAGAGAATCACTTGCTATTGCATAATACACTCAACAATTACAAACTCCTCCCATCATACCCATTGTGCTACCATAGACAATCTCATCAGTATCACATCCCGAAGGAAGGTGCTGAATCCACTGCTAGGTACACCCTATATAAAGTTATAAAGCGTTTAGACTTAATAAGAGACTCACTTGCTATTGCATAACACACTCAACAATTACAAACTCCTCCCAACTCCCATCTCCTCCCTGTCGATCAACCCTCCCTGGAATACAGAAAAACAAGCCCCCTATTCTTATAATGATTGTCTATGCCGTTTTTAAGGATGTTCAGTGTGTTACTACTGACAATGGTTCCTGGCAGCTGGTTCCAGTGTTCTACTACCCTGTTGGTGAAGAAAGACTGTCTTAATCTTGTCCTGCTGTGATTAACTTTAATTTTGAATTGATGACCTCTAATTGCATCATTTCTGTTAAATTCAAGCATTTCCCTGAGATATCCCTGTTCCTGACCATGAACAAATTTAAAAACCTCGATGAGATATCCTCTCAGCCTTCTATATCTAAGTGAAAACATATTCAATTTCTTCAATCTTTCCTCATATGCCAGGTTGCCTATACCATTAACCATTTGTGTTGCCCTCTTTTGTACTCTCTCTAAAAGCCAACAATCTTTCTCATAACTAGGGGACCAAGCTTGGACACAGTAGTGAATCCATACGACAACCTAATAACCATAACAAACATAACCTAATCTAGCATATCCTAACCTCCTTTGGAGAAAAAAGAAAACAATTTTAAGCAATATATTCTCTCAAAACTTCCTAAATTAGAAAACAAAACCAAACCTAGCTTAACCCAACGTCAGCTGCTTTTGAAGGAAAAAATGTCCGATTTTTAGCAAATTTTTGAAAACTTGAGAAAAAAAAATTCCAACCTAAAAACTAAACTAGCCTAACCTAACCAAATGGGTATTTTTCTGGCTTAATGTGGTAACAAGACAAGTTTTTACACATATTTGTTTCCATAAAGCAAACAAATGGGTTAGGTTTGGTTAGGTTAGGTTAGTTAGGGCTTTTTAAGTTTGAAAACTTATCAATTTTTTCCAATTAAAAAAAAAATGTGATTGCACGGAAAATAAGTGATCCCCTCATCTTAGTCACCTTCATGAACATAGTATTCTGAAGAAAATTCACAAACAATTAATACAAAAACACCTTAAACTGCAAATTTACAAATTATTTTGTATTCAAGAGCAACTCATGTTAGGTTAGGCTGGGTTAGGTTTTTAAATTTTGAAAATCTTCAGAAAATAAAATGCTTTAGCTTTTTTTAATTTTATGTTTTTGATTTTTTCTCCAAAGGCAGGTTAGGCTATGTTAGGTTTGGTTGGTTATGCTGAATTTTTTTTTATACATTTCTTTTTATGCTATATCACCTAACTCAAAGCCTCTTTTTTGTTGGTATTTTGGTCAGAACCTGAAAAGTAAGCATTTGCACAGAAAATGAATGGCCCCATCATCTTAGTCACATTCATAAACATTGCATTCGAATGATAAATTCCAAGAATTCAAAAAACACCTTAAAGCACAAATTTACTACCAAAACTAACCTATTCGTTTGCTGTATGGAGGGAAATGTGTGCAAAAACTTGTCTTGTTACCACCTTAAAGCACAATAATACTCAAATATGGTAGGTAGGTAGTTAGGTATCTGGCATTAATATAGAAACACAGTGCAGAAATCAGAAAAAGGCATGGACTGGACTTGTTGAAGTTTACCTAACAACTTCTTCTTCTATTGTTTCTTTGGGAATTAAATATCAGTAAGAATTAACTGCTTAAAATCACACTAATCTGCAGACACATCTGGTGTGAAGTATAAAAAATGAAGCAGCACGACACCACATGAGTTTGGCCACCGGATTAAACATCACACGCAATTGCACCACAAATGTCTCGCCTCAGTCATATTTGTCGACCACATTCTCTAGCTTGAGATCTAGGATTTTCTACTTTCACATTTCATCTTTTGATGCTACGGTTTTGGATGCTCTGAAGAACAGACGTCATGACCAGTGGCCGCTATACCCAATTGTATTGTTCAAGGAGGGAGACAGGAAATTTGCAACTTCAAACATATAATTACTATATTGCTGCTAATTACTGATTATTGATGAGTGGTATTGTCTGTCCTCACTCAAACGCATCAATGTAAGCATTCTCGGACTATGCCTAGCTGTGCAGCATGCAAAATACAAATACAGGGTAGTCCTCCATTTTGACGAGAAAAAATCATATAACGTGCAAAACATATATGGGCAATGCATAAACTTCGTATGTTTCATGCACAGCCCCGCCCCCACCCAAACTACAAATTATTTTGTGCACGAGTAAAGTAAAATTAAAGCCATTTAGACATCAGGGAGATGTCCAAATCCCAGCCTCCACCTTCAGCACCTAAAATATCACACAAACTATCACGTAAAATTCCCTTAACGTAAATGTCCACCTGCCTGCACCTTGATCGCAAACACTCGCTTTTATAGACAGGCATGTAACGTACTCGCTTTAAAGACGGCGCCAATGACCTTTATGGTCCGGCACACCTTAAAAAAATAACTTCCCCCATGCACAGCAAAATTGAAAGGTAATCTTTACCTTTTGGCCGACACATACTGCCAAGGTTAGTGATTTGTAAAGAGGTGTACAGTGGGGAACAGTGACATCACAGGAGTCAGGGAAGTGACGTCACAGGAGTCGGGTGTCGGTAAAGATTACCACCTAACCTAGACAAAGATAATGTAGCATAATATACAAAATGTATCATAGCATAATATAATCAAACCTAACCCAACCTAACCTAACCAAAAAAACAGAATCCTCCAAAGCCACTTTTTCGGCCATGTCATGAAATATATGCGACATTGTATAGGCAACTGTTTACAAATCACTAACCTTGGCAGTATGTGTTGGCCAAAAGGTAAAGATTACCCTTTGGTGTACCTTTTAAGGTTTGCTTTGGAAGTCATGTGAGCCATAGCTGACCTCTAATAGCATCATTTCTGTTAAATTCAAATATTTCCCTGAGATATCCCTGTTCCTGACCATGAACAACTTTAAAGACCTCGATGAGATCTCCTCTTGACCTTCTATATCTAAGTGAAAACATATTCAATTTCTTCAATCTTTCCTCATATGCCAGGTTGCCTATACCAATACCATTAACCATTTGTGTTGCCCTCTTTTGTACTCTCTAAATTCCAACAATCTTTTTCATAACTAGGGGACCAAGTTTGGACACAGTATTCCAAATGTGGCCTGACATATGCACAGTAAAGCTTCCTGATGACTTCCTCACTTTTGCATGATACATTCCTATTTATTGGCCCAAGCATTTAGTGCCTTCTTCCTGGCTTCTTTGGTCTGTTCTGATGCCCCCAATTTTGTGTTCAAAATAACACCTAAGTCCTTCTCCTGCTGAGTCACTGATAGTACTTGGCCACCCATCAAGTACGGAGCCTTGATATGCTGCCTACCTACATGCATGATTTTGCACTTATCAAAATTAAATTTCATATGCCATTTTTCGGACCACTTCACAAGCTCGTCTAAGTCTTTCTGCAGCATGTACCTTGGTGCCTAGGTACCAGGTAAGTATCAAGCTGATAGTGTGATGAGTGGGCTGTTGAAGATAATTATAGTTTGTATATCATCAGCTTTGTATATCATCAGCTAATCTCAACATCTTATGATGTAAGTTGTCCTTCCACAGTGGAGGGAAATCCAGCTATTTTGTTTTTTTTTGCACACCATTTTGAATTTTGTAGCAAAAGGTGGAGTCAGTCCATTATCTAATCCAAATCTGTTTCTTTTCAGTACAAAATGTGCTGGTTAACATCAACTACATTTTCTATGTACCTAGCATGGTGTTTTTCTTCTTTTTTCCTTCAACTTTTTGTATCAGCATGAAAATAGCATAGATTATTGGGGGGGCCCAAATCAACATTGGGGGGGGCCAAGATCAACATTGGTGGGGCCCTGGCCCCCACAAAAGGATACAAATTGATGCCCCTGGTGCCAGGTGAAGGATGGATAAATTATGACACAGCGAACAGCAGTGTGGCATGGATGGCATATTATAGGAATGATCACCAGGGTGGGAATTACGGTAATCTTTACCTTTCGGCCGACACATACTGCAAAGGTTAGTGATTTGTAGAGTTGCTTATACAATGTCGCATATAGTTCATGACGGCATGGCCGAAAAATTGGCTTCGGAGGATTGTTTTTCCGGTTAGGTTAGGTTATATTATGCTATGATACATTTTGTATATTATGCTACATTATCTTAGTCTAGGTTAGGTGGTAATCTTTACCGACACCCGACTCCTGTGACGTCACTTCCCCGACTCCTGTGATGTCACTGTTCCCCACTGTATACCTCTTTACAAATCACTAACCTTGGCAGTATGTGTCGGCCGAAAGGTAAAGATTACCGGAATTATGGCACTTCTTAAGAGATTTTATCTCTGAAAGCATTTTTGCACTCCGGGTTCATACTCGATAGGATGGGCTTCAAATGTACTCCGACAAATGTTGGAACAAAGATATCAATAAAAACAAACACAGAACGACACCCAAAAAAACGCTGGTTATTCCACTTACGGTCACCACTCAAACTAATCACTTTTCGTAGCAGTCAGCAGCCGGACCACAGCTTCACACACTCCATCAATCTCAACCACCGGAATTGCCGACAACAACGTGCCAACAGCAACTTGCAAGATGCGTATGTGCGCTGAGAACTGTTCTCTGGCTCTGGAGCCCCGTCTCGGAATAACTGTGTTTCTGCCACCCTATAGTGGGAAACTGACAGTTTTAAGAGACGTCTCCGGAGTCCCGGAGGCCACCGATCAGAATTGGCTGCGTTAGCATTTTCTGTTCTGAAATCTGTCTCAACGAATCAATGCAAGGTATTTTGTATATGACATCATAACCATTAGTAACTTTGAACACATGGTTAACAGTGTCCACACAAGTTAACAGTAAACACAAGACCTTGCCTGATCCTTTGCTTTGATCACATCGGTATATATCGCCTTGATCACATCCAACTGTGGCGTGTGCGGTAGCGGAGTTGCGTTCGTATTACGTGGGAAATTGGCTGCGTAGGTAGGTATGCGCTCTGAGCTGAGGGTGAAGTGTTAAGTATTTTTGTTTGTTTTTCATATGGCTAGCCTTGTACTGAGACCAACAGTGAAAGGAAAACGCATTTCTCCTGTGAGTTATAAGAAACGAAACAGTGCTGATTATTACGGGTCTGCCGGGCGGTACCATCCATTGTTCACTTCTTTGTTTGTATGTTTTGGCATTTGATTTGACAAAAAATGAGAATGATATTACTTATGCATATTATGTAGGTACTGATTTAGGTTTTTCCGGTCAGTTGCTGGTAAGCAGATTCCATGTATATAAAAATAATGTCCATGAAAATGTGCTCCGGAAGAAATCGGTATGCACTCCGACTCCCAACCCGGAAAGTAAGTTTCCCACTCTGATGATCACTATGACCAACTGAGAGGTAAGCACAAGCCCAGAAAATGAGTGGTCACATCTTCCCGATGTTCAGCAAATCAACATTCATAAGTATTGCATTAGAAAAAGAAACTCCAAGAGATCAGAAATTACCTTAAACTGCAAATTTACCTTGTTTTCGTCGGAAGTGCACTAATACGGCTGTACCGTACCCGTAATCTAAAATAAATACCTGTCAAATATACCTGCGCGGCTCGCAGCAGCACACCAACACCACTCACTTGTTTACCTTCGATATGTGTATTGATAGAGGAAATTTGTTCCGGGTACGTCATTCTTGGTTTCAACTAAAATATTCTAATGGACGCGTGTAAATCGACGCGCGCGTCGATATACACTCAGCTGTTGCTCTGCGTAAACTTACGCGGACGTCGATTTGCACAGGAGGTGATTTCAGTGTATATCGACGCAGATCTCTCGTTATTTACACAGAGCCGCTCGCCTGCGTAAATCTACGCAGGCGTCGATATACACAGACAGCGGCGCTGGTGTATATCTACGCGGACGTGAACTACGCGTGCGTCGATTTACACAGAAGGCCATGCCTGTGTAAATCTACGTATGCGTGAAATACGCGCGCGTCGATATACACAGAAGGCGATTCCTGCGTAAATCGACGTAGGAAGGCGTTGATATACGCAGGAGGCGGTACTGGTGTATATCTACGCGGACGTGAACAACGCGTGCGTCGATTTACACAGAAGCCAATGCCTGTGTAAATATACGTACGCGTGGCATACGCGTGCGTCGATGTACACATAATTCGATCCCTGTGTAAACCTACGCACTCCAAAATACTCCAACGGCGATACACACGGGGCACGGTCTAGGCGTACATATACGTATGCGTCAGGGGCGTCAATTTCTGAAACTGAAAATGTATTGGCGGGGGGGGGGCGGAGGCATGACATGGAGGAAATGAACGAGCCCAAATGGATTGGAGGCGCATCCCTTGGGTCCCATGTGAAAACTTTACATTATTGGCAGGGGCACATGCCCATCAAAAGTATATACAATACAACACCCATGATTATACACAATGTCGGTATCTGTGCAAAATTGCGAAAATGTTAAAAGCGGTTGCGTCGATATACACAGCGGATTGTTCCTCTGCAACCTCACAGGCCTTGAGTTTGTCAAGCGCAGTTCTACTGGGGCCAAAATCCCATGACCATTTCGAGCACCCGCTCCCCCCAATGATGCTTAAGCAATGTGGCTAGAGATCCCAGGTGGATCGTCGGGGGGGGGTCCGGACCCACGTTTTCGCACCCTGCTAGTGTAATTGGTAATTTTCTTTATTCAATGTGGAAATATGTTCTGAATATAAGGATCTTCACCCCCGGATTGGTGAGAAATATCGAGTATTAGCTCAAGCAATGGGAAATGTAGCATGTCTGGGAAGGAGCGCTGTCACATTGGTGGAGAATGAGCCGAGGGACAGCAAGGGGTGAATTCAAGAAGTGTTATCGGGAAGGAGCCATTTCCTTGAAGTGGCGTCGTTGAGCGGAAGTTGGTCGAACATGCTTAATACTGCATGCTGAGCATGCTTTTTGCTGTTAAAGGGCATTCGGCTGAGATTAAAAAAATCGTTCAGGGGGAAAGGGTGCCCTCGAGCCTTTTTGAAGAAGCGCTTTTCCCGGCCGGAATGGTGCCACCCATTTCCATGGGAGGGGGCAAATCCCCCCAGTGTACTCCGCATTCACCTCTGTGGGGCGAATACAGAATATTCCTCACGAATATTGTTGATATTGAGTATATGAGGCGTAATGGGATTTGCCTGGAATTAATAGGATCAAAAATTGGTTTTTATGGGTTCAATTGGAGATGCATATCAACGGAGCCAGACTCATTTGCGGTAACATATTCCTGATCACCAGGATGTTGATTTAAGTAACACATTTCTGCTTCCAAGGATGTTTATTTCTGAAAATGATTTAGACATGGAGGCAATGGACAGGTAAACTCAGAACTCAGAAGTTACATCTTTATTAGCATATACAATGGCTATATGCTATCGTAACTTGGGTACCCGATACAGACACACACACATATATATACATACACACACATATATATATATACATACACACACACACTAATTGTCGTGCACTCCATGTAAGATCTTGTTGAGCATGCTTAATATTCATGAGGCCTAACGGCTGCAATGCTCGGGTGTATAACGATGTCAACAACAGCCATGTATCACATTCGGCGAGCGGTCGCGCCCAGCAGCGGCCACGTCACGTCAGCACACGAAGTTCGGCGCAGAAGCGTTGGTCGCCGCCGCAGCCAGTCAGCGGAGGCGGCCGGTCGTCGCCGCCATGGGGCCCACCGACCGTCCAGCCTGCACCGGCCGCCCAGCCGGTACGTCCCGTTGTCGCTCCGCTCTGCACCTCGAGCCACAGCGTCGCCGGCAGCGGCTCGTGCCGCGACTGTGGCGGGCGCGTCGCCTTCGCACCGCCGGTAGAAGAGCATGTAGGGCGCGTTGGTTAGCGCGCCGGCGGCGGCGCCGCCGCCGCCGCCGCCGCCGCCACCTCAGGCGTCCAGGTGACTGGCCGACAGCGGTGTTACGTAGTTGTCGTCGAGGCGGCACCAGACGGACGGCGCGACGTCCGGGCCGGTGGCGTCGGATGACCGCGCCACGCAGTAGTGGCCGCCGTCCAGCGAGCCGCCGTGGTGCAACACCAGCACGTACAGCCGGAACTGGGCGGCCGGCCCGCCGCGCACCGGCAATCACAGCTGCTCCGTCAGCGCCACGCGAGTCAGCACCTTGCGGCGCGCACCCGTGCCACGCTCGAACAGGAAGCGCACCAGCGAGATGACGAGGTAGTGCGGTGGCTGCAGCAACTGCAGCTGTCGGTAGGCGTCGCGCAGCTCAGCGCACCGCTCGCAGCGGCATTGGCTCTCGCCGGACAATTGCTCCGCCGCCAGATATTGCTCCATCAGATCAGACACCTGGAGGGCGGCACGAGGCTGAGACGGCAGAGTCCGGCACAGCCAAGTGCAGGTCGGTGATGCTGTCCAGGTGGCGCGACACAGAGCCGCACGTGCAGCACGTGCAGGTCATCCCAGCACGACTGGCCAGCAGACGCCGCACCAGAGTCGGAGCTGCTGGCGATAGCTGGACCTGGAAGGTTGCAATAGTGATCACTACCTTCACCCATTTCAGAATCAAACATAATAATAATAAGCTCACACAAATCAAGAGATCCAGCTAAATAGTCACATCCAGCATGCCATGCCCGGCAAGCATGCCTGCCTGCCTGGCAAGCGTGCCTGCCTGCCCGGCAAGCGTGCCTGCCTGCCCGGCAAGCGTGCCTGCCTGCCCGGCAAGCGTGCCTGCCTGCCCGGCAAGCGCATTTTTATATTTCAAGCCACTGGTATTGGCTTTGTAGTGTCAACTTTCAAGCTTACAATGCTTCAGCTACATATCATTGTGGTGGCTTCAGCTTGGAAGCCAGACCACTACAAGTGGCACCATTCAAACTTCAAATCCAAGAATTTAAGGAAATGCTCAAGAGAAGGCAATGTTCTGAATAAAAAATGAATGTTTGAATGCAAATATCTTCTAAATCACTGCAAACCAGCATATCCACCTGTGTCTCCAGTCGTACGGCTTGACGTATTGCTTGGCAATCAGGCCCGCCTGCACAGCAAGCATGCTGGGCCCTGCAAGCATGCCTGCCTGCCCAGAAAGTGGGCTGCCTGGCAAGTGGGCTAGTCGGCCTGTCCGGCAAGTGGGCCTGCCTGCTGAGCAAGTGGGCCAGCCAGCCCTCACGGCAAGTGGGCCTGCCTGCCGAGCAAGTGGGCCAGCCAGCCCGCCTGCATGGCAAGTGGGCCTGCCTGCCGAGCAAGTGGGCCAGCCTGCTTGGCAAGCAAGCCAGCCTGCTTGGCAAGCAAGCCAGCCTGCTTGGCAAGCAAGCCTGCCTGCACAGGAAGCAGCCCAGGCTGCTTGGCAGGCAGGCCCACCTGCACAGCAAGCAGGCTGGCCTGCCGAACACATTTGGAAGTCACTGGCCTCACAAGCTTACAATGCTTCAGGTACATATTATTGTGGTGGCTTCAGCTTGGAAGCCAGACCAAGGGCGTCGCCACCGGGGAGGCAGGGGGCAGTCGCCCCCCCCCCTGACGTCAAACAAGGGGGGGGCGCGCACCCCCCTGAAATTTGAGGAGGCCCCTATCCGGAAATGTACAGGAAAAAAGTGAGCAATGAGGCCGACGAGACATGAGAGGAGGCCTCCAAGACGTGAGAGGAGGCCCCTAATTTGAAGAAGGAGTCACCTAGGAGAGGATAGGAGGACCCAGAAATCACGAGAGTGCCAACAATTGGCACGGAGGCCCCCAGGAAAGCAAAGGATTAGTTTTCAAATCCGTACTATCTATGACGTCACTGTGTGCGTTGATATACACAGGGGAACGTATTGGTGTAAATCGACGCAGGCGTCGATTTACACACAGCTGTCCATTGGCGTAAACCTACGCGGACGTCGATCTACACGGGTGGAGGTCTCTGTGTATATCTACGCAGATCTGCGTTGATTTACACACAGGGGAATCTCTGTGTAAATCGACGTCGGCGTCGATATACACGCTTCCTTTCTTTACACGCAATGTCTAAAATATTATAGATGTGAATTAACTACATAACTACAAAATTGTATCGTAATATCTTTAAGATGGATAATCAATTACATTACAACTAGGATTTATTTTAATGGAAACAACCATTCGCTGCTTGACAGTGGACAGTATGCAATGTTGAAAGCATATATATCTGGCATAATTGTATTTGAACTATTTTACCTTCACATTCCCAGGGACTATATCCGATGTTCCCAGATATTGTAGTCGTAGAAGTCAGTCGTCTGCTCGCACGAGAGTAGTTACAAGATACCTGACTCTGTACTGTACTTTCGAAGGTACACCAATGTTCGCCTTCAAGGTTTGGTGACGTCATATATTTTTTCCCTCTGATATGGCATAAATTGGTAGCATCAGGTATGTTTCAATTTCGCTGCGCATAAGACATACGAAGTTAGCCATTGCCCGCATAGTTTTGTACGTTAAAGCATTCGTATTTCCTAAAGTTTTAACGTATTGCGCTCTGCATTAAATAGCAAACTGATGGGAAAATAAGTGCCAAAAGTATCGGAAGGAAGTATATATGGAAAATGTTTTTGCAATGATAGTATTCAGTCAATCTTTGACCTCCAATATGTAATTAATTTAAATGATGGTTATCCTGGAATATTGCAGAAGGTATGGGTTGAATCCTTCATGGGGCTGGTGTAGCCTATGCCATGCAAATGCCACTGGAATTTAGCATTGAGCTTTCAGCCATTGACTTGCGAGTATATCATGGAATACCGTTTTCCACACTATCTTATGGGCAGCAAAAAAGAATAGAATCCTTTTGATATGTTTGTGAGATATTTGCCAAATGCATGAAACATTTGTTGTGCTTACCTGACTCAGTGTTGAGATCACCACAGTGTCCTGGTGATTTCTCCTAGAGGAGAGGGTATAAACTGAAGACATCAAAGCCAGATATTATGTCAAAAGAAGGCAACAGCAATGGACATCAAAGCCACTAATGGAGAAAAATAGCAGGTGCTAGCAAACCATTTACATAACAAAAATGTCAAGATGCAGTGTTAATGGACACACTATTATAGTATAATGCAGTATTTCACTGAAGCTAATTCAGGTCAGAATTTTGTTCCTGTAAGTTGAAACAAGCTTCTATTGGGTGTTCCTTCCATGTAAATTTTGGAAATGCAGGACACTGCAGGTCACCAGCACCCACCAAACATGATATGTCAATGAGTGGAGCACATGGTGTGTTGTTGGCTTAACCTGTGGCAAAAGTTGATTGCATTTTGTTTCAGTTATGTTTACTTATGTCATTCAGTAAGTATTCCAGTGCTAAATCCAAGCTCATGCAATACTCTTGGTTTGAGGGAAGAACAAATATCATTCATTTTTGTTCACATATATTTTAATCCAGTGACAAATCTCCCCTTTTATAGTATGTATTATGACACCAGTCCAAGCTCTGTATCAATGGTACTTTAGTGCCACATGATTGATAGGGTGTGGTTTGAGCTGTGAGCTGTCTGGAGTTGTCTTGCCCATCCTGTATCCCAGTGTTTGCAAGATAAATAAACATCATCTTAAAATATATCATGTGTGCATGTATGTATGCAATATTGTGTGGATGTCCACAGAAATGTGTGTTGCTGGCGAGGATAAAAAGTTTCATTTATCTACTAACCTTGTTCTCTGAACAGGTACAAATTTAGAGAAGAAGAATGACAGAAGAGGTTTGCACATACCTGATAGTGGGAGGTGGTATTGCTGGTGTGTCGTGTGCACAGCAGGTAAGTTATCAGAATCAGAGAATCTGTCTCAAGTGGTCAGTTGTTGGTATCAGTTGGTCAGTCTAAGTTGTTGGTAAATGCAATGTTGGTAATGTTCGTAATACTGTATTAGTCAAGCGTATTAGATGGAACACAGCGTTTCAACTGGTTACTGTCAGACATTCAACCTCAGGTTATTGTCAGACATTTTGCCCTCAGAAGAGCGTGCATTCATCAATGTTTCTACTGAGCCATCAATGTCGGAACATTTTCACGTTGGTGGTTGTCCCTGAATAAACAATTTTACTACACTAACAACTAATTAAACTACTTAGGATGACAAGTAATGTCATGTTAAAAGCATATACATATGCAGATAGCTTTTTGAGCTGATATATATATATATATATATATATATATATGTGTATGTGTATGTATGTGTATGTATATGTATATATATATATATATGTATATATATATGTGCATGTGCACATGCACGTGCACTTGTACGTATACGTATATATATATATGTGTCTGTGTGTGTGTGCACGTGTGCGTGTGAGTGTGCGTGTGCGTGCGTATACGTATACGTATACATGTATGTATATATATATAATCTGCTTTGCTTGTTCATAGAATTAGTGGCTAGGGGTATGTGTGCCACTTCTTTATCTTGCGCATCTTCGGTTTCTATCTCCAGGGTGCTTGTGTCGTCCTGTGATGATAGATCGTGCTGTCTGATCAGGCGTGGTCGGCAACGCCGATCGAGTATATGGTCCCTTTTGGTCAATGTTTCCTCTGTTGGTACGCTGATGAAGAGGCTGACGAGATCGAAGCTTGCCACTTTTGTGCACGATTGTGTTGGCATGGCCATGAGTATTGACACGAAGTGTGCTGAGTTCTTAACATTCGACTTTCTGTCAAGGGAAGTCATGATGCTTGCAAACAACTGGCTCAGCAGCTGGCAGCATGTAGAGCCACAGCAGCCGACTGTGGGTCTTCGTGGTGCTCCTTCCCTGTGGATCTTTGGCAATCCATGCATATGTCGCAGCTTGGGGTTATGCTAGTTGAGTCACATGTATTCCGTACCAGAGATATGGTTTTGATTCTTCTTGAAGATCTTCGTCAGTTGGCTTCGCCGTTTGATCTTCCTCGAGCTTAGATTGAGTGTCAGTGTTCACAATGTTTGTAAGCATGTGAGTCTGTCATAGTCTGTCATGTCTATCACCACTGTTGCTTTGTTCTTGCTCTGTTTTTGCTGTAAGGATGGCATTTCGAAGCTGTCATTTCGTAGGACTTCGATGATCTTCTGTTCTTCTTTTGGTGTTTCTTGTAACATACGTGACTAGGACGGTAGTCCGAGTATGACTGGCATCGCATCAACCAGGGGAGGCTTTAGCATGCCAACCCCTAAGTACAGATGCTAACCTGATATATGAATGATTAGTTCTCATGGGGATGTCTGCAACATAGTGTTGTTTGAAACCCCTGAACAGGTAAATACCACAATAGATCACGAACCCTTACTGTCAGTTGAATATGAACATCAATATTGGATTGTTCCTGATAAGTTTTCGACTATCACGTGAAGACTTCTGTTCATTCTACTTTTACACACAGGGACACACTTCATGCGCAATGCACGCACACACTTTCAGTTGTTGAGAGGCATTTCTGATGACCGTTCATGGTACGAGTGTTTTATTTATCACACATCTTTACACATGCATGCATGCATGCTGGTGTGTGGGTATGACATGAGTGCATACGTCTTGCGTCACACATGCATTGTGTGTGACACAAGTTGGCCGGTCTCTGACGCGCGGCTCTGTCCGCCAGCTGTCGTTCGAGGAGCCGTCGGCGGACGTCGTGCTCGTGTCGGCAGTCGGCGTCGTGCGCCAGGCGTCGGCGGTGCAGGTGACCCGACTGGCGCACCAGCTGCACGTGACCGACGTCACCGGCAGGCGGTTGGCCGAGCTCTATCCTAACGTGCGCCTGAGGCAGGGCACGGCCGCGCGTCTGGACGCCCACGACAAGGTACTGGGGCAGAGTGGCCCGGCGCGGGCTGCCTGCTCCTGCACCTGCGCCTGCGCCTGCGCCTGCGCCTGCGCCTGCGCCTGTCTGCTGGCGCCGTTGGTACTGGTCGGACGTGGACCAATTGTTGTGGTATTGGTTGGTGTGTTGGTGTGGTGTTCTGTGTCGTGGTATGTATTGGTGCACTCGATGGCATGTCCAGATACTCGTTTTCAGCTGGCTTTGGGTAAACTTGGACTCACATTGTTCAGCTCTTCTGTTTTGGTTAGTTATGGGTTTAAGTGTGGTGTTAAGTTTGCTTCACCGTTAAATGGTGGTATGTCTGGATTTCTAGAAGTGATAAGCCTAATTTATTAACAGCTTGTATATTCATTGATCATGCCATGTAAGTTGTACCTCAGCTTTGCACAGAAGAAAGATATGTGCACACAACTACAGGAAATTATTGTAATTTCAATCTCGACACCTCTGTAAGCTTTGCAAACATTGATGTTCTGAATGAGTAAATGTCCTGAAATCTAAACTGCATTAATATTGCAAAAATACCATTCTTGTGATTTACCATTGCTGAGAAAGGTGCTGTGATGACCTAAATGACTATAGGACATTGGGATCTGAGGAAAGAGGATGCAGGTCAGGAAAGGAATTGTTGGTGGTATTAAAGCACTCCACATGACCATTTTAGCTTGACAATGAGTGGAAATTATTGATGACAATGCGAAGGAGAGTGGAAAATAATTCCTCGCTGGGTGTCACTTTTCATCCAATTCGAGAAATTTTGGAACACCATTGCAGTACCATGGTGTGATGACTGGTACAGGTGGTGCAGTGTACATGGTGCAGCAATCAGTACAGGTGGTGCAGTGTTATTGTGTGTGATGACTGCTACAGGTGGTGTAGTACCACATTGTGGTGGCCAGTACAGGTGGTGCAGTACCATGGTGTGATGACCAACACAGGTGGTGCAGTACCATGGTGCAGTGGCTGGCAGAGGTGGTGCAGTACCATGGTGTGATGACATGTACAGGTGGTGCAGTACCATGGTGTGGTGGCTGGCAGAAGTGGTGCAGTACCATGGTGTGATGACCGGTGCAGGTAGTGCAGTACCATGGTATGGTGGCCGGTACAGGTGGTGCAGTACCATGGCGTGATGACCGGTGCAGGTGGTGCAGTACCATGGTATGGTGGCCGGTACAGGTGGTGCAGTACCATGGCGTGATGACCGGTGCAGGTGGTGCAGTACCATGGTATGGTGGCCGGTGCAGGTGGTGCAGTACCATGGCGTGATGACCGGTGCAGGTGGTGCAGTACCATGGTATGGTGGCTGGCAGCGGTGATGCAGTACCATGGTGTGATGACATGTACAGGTGGTGTAGTACCATGGTGTGGTGGCCGATACAGGTGGTGCACCTGTCAGACGGCGGCGCCGTGCGGTACGGCCGCCTGTGCGTGTGCACGGGCGCTCGGCCGCGGCTGCCGCTGCCGCCACACCCCGCCGTCATCACCATCCGGGACGACCAGTCGGTGGTGCAGCTGCTCGACCGACTCCGCTCGGCGCGACGGGCTGCTGATTGTCGGCAACGGCGGCATCGCTTCCGAGCTTGTGTGAGTGCCTCGGGTGTCGGAGGTTGGGATATGGGCATTGTTGGATGACGACACCGATCACGCGCCTGTGCCGGGCGGGACTGGGTGTCAGCATGACATCAGATTTGCGATCGCAAGGTTGTGCGTGTGAATCGCACAACCGGCGGGATTACTGAGTCAGCCCGTGACCAACCGGCCTGATAATTTGCCGACGCTGTGTGGCCCAGCAGTCAAGTGCGTCGTAAAATAGCCCAAGGTTCTTCCTCTCGGTCTTCCGCGGTGGCAAGCCGGTTCCCCTCACGACACCGGCTCAGGAAGCCCACGGAATTGTTAAGTTATCAAATACCAGGGTTCGCCCTGCAGCAGGTGGAGGTGGTGTGGGCGGTGCGGGACGGCTCCGTATCCTCCACGTTCGCCAGGTTCGCCCTGCAGCAAGTGGAGGTGGTGTGGGCGGTGCGAGACGGCTCCATATCCTCCACGTTCGTGGACGCCGGCGCCGCCGAGTTCCTGCTGCCTCAGCTGGAGAAGACGCCGGCCGGCCTGGAGCCGACGACCGGCGCGCCCGGACCCCGCCGCTGGCGGTACCACGCCTCAGGTTGGTGACCACGCCCCTTCCTCCCCTCCCCTCCCCTCCCCTGATGGGATGAGCCCTTTACGACTCTGTGACGGCAGACGTTGCGATGGGCTGGTAGACTCGTAGCTGTCCCAGTTGGTTAGTTGAATCGTAGATGTCCAATAAGTACGAAAAGATCCGTTCCTGAATTATTAGCTGGGAGGCCTGGCCAAATGAAAATATCTGAATGCCAATCAGAATACCATAATTATGAATACCTCAAAGCCGATGTAGCTCGTCTGGTACTGCCGCGGTTGTTAACATTGCTGTCAGCTGAGACGTACACCACGCTGGCTCCACCGATGGGGAGTAGCCGTGTGTGGGCGTCAGGAGGTTTCGGAAACGGTTGTTAGTCGTTTCCAGGCCTGTGGAGTTCTGTGTGGTGGCGCTTGCAGGACGAAATATCGACGCGCAAAATCTTGATACTCAATAGATCGGTTCCACAAAATCGTCTTACTGATGAGATCGACTGACAAGATATCGAACGGTGAAGTGAAGCGTTGACTCGGACAAAATTGAATAGGAAGTGCCGACAGCTACCCCTCCCCTCAGGAGCGCTAGGCGCTGCTACGTTTATGGTGTTACTTGCGCCGAGCAGGGGAGCACCAAGTCAGCCCACGAGTAGTTGAATTTCTCGGCACACAGGCCTTCAAATTGAACGTACGGCAGCTTTGAACCAGCTATGGAGCATATGTTTACGATGTCAATTAATTTGACTCCTTGTACGATGAGCTGTATCCTATGGTGACCTGATCCGTATAGACAACAGTTGAGCGACAGTGTGGTCTGATGGCTAAGACTGGATGCTGACTTTATCTGTCAGTTGAAAATGTCTCCAGTGGAGACTTTTACTAATAGGCACGTACGCATTTATGTACTTAGATTATACTATGGATGCATAGATAGATGGATGCAAGTAAGTGTATGTATTGACAAATGCACCCCTACCAACATCCCGTGCATTGCACGTGCGAAAGTTACTTTCCTTAATGCTTGCGGGAATGGCGTTCAATACTTTGTACGAAACGTGGATGTTTTGCTTGCAAACTGTGATATGGTAAAAGACATTGTGAGCTGTCAATCTTGAGGATTGCGTATAGCACTGGCGGTATGTTGTGAGTGTCGATGTTTCGCCCGATAACCTCAGAGTCCACCTATTGACTCAGCCGATGTCGTACCCAAAACTGACCTCGCCTAGGTAACCGATTACCTTTGACCTGATGATTTTCGTGTACCTTAGATTCCTTAGGCCTCAGATCTCTGTCAGATCATTGTCCTGCACCTTAGACTCCTGACCTCATCTCTGATCTCGTATCTGTAATAACAGGGTTGGATTTGTGCTTTGCAATCATTGGGATGTGTAGAGGAAAATGTTGGGAACATCCAATACGGAGAGGATATTTGTCTTCAAACCTATGGCACCAGAATCTCAGTTTGCACTTCTTAGTGAATCTTGAGCACTTTGTCACAGCGCAATTCATTGCCAAGCAGCACCATTCAACCTGCACATGAAAAAAATGAGAGGATAATTTTCTGGAAAGGACAATGTTCTGGTTGACAAAAATCCAGGAACAGCCTATATACCAACCCTGGTTACCCATGACCACGAATCTCTGGCCTGTGACCTCAGATTCCCAACCTATGACGTTGGACCCGCGACCTGAAACCCGTAACCGTAACATCAGACTTCTGACCGCTGGCCGGTAACGACCATGACTGCCGACCCCCGACATGTGATCGGTGACGTTTGGCCTCAGATCTGCTCGGCGGCGGGGAGCGGGTGGCCGGTGTGCCCGGCAGCGCTCTCGGCCCCTGACTGGCTGCAGCAGCTGGGGGCTCGCGGCGTCGGGTCGCGACGCGTCTCGGTCCGCTATCACACCGAACTGCGCCGACTGGTGGAGCCGCCTGGCGGCCAGTCTGCTCCCGCTGAAGGTGAGGCCACGGTGCCGACCAGTCGTGGGTCACGAGACGCTGCTGAAGGCGAGGTCACGGTGACGACCAGTCGTGGGTCACGTGGGGCCGTATCAGCCGCCGTGGGCGGGGACGTCGACGCAGCTGACGACGGCCTCGTGAAACTTCAGCGACGCAAGTTATTCCGGTTAAGGTTATGTTGATGAAGCTGTCCTCTGACGTCGGAGCTCTGTTGGCAGGTGAAGGTGTGTGACAGGTGCTGGTGGTTTGTGTGCGACAGACCAGTGGCCGGTGTACGCCGAGCTGACCAACGGAGAGACGCTGGGCTGCGACTTCGTGGTCGCCGCCACTGGTGTGGTGCCCAACTCTGAACCATTCACACAAGGTAAGGAAGGACAGACAACAGTCAACTCATGTATTGATCGCCCGTGACGCTTTTGCTTTATAAGTGTGACTCTTTTGTATAGCATAGTCTGGGGTGCTGTCGCCTGCCGTTACTTTTGCGAATCTACAAAACACCAAATAGGGACCACCGTATGTCGCTGGTCGTTTGTGAACTTTTCGGTCATGCACAAACCACTCCCTGCCAATACGCATTAATGCAGCACTCGCCACCTGCAGTGATGACCCCTCAACGGTGGGTTCTGCGGGCTGACCACCCGCCACCACAGTGGTGACCCCTCAGCAGTGGGCTGTGCAGACTGACCACACGCCACCTACAGTGGTGACCCCTCAACAGTAGGTTCTGCGGGCTGACCACCCGCCACCACAGTGGTGACCCCTCAACAGTGGGTTCTGCGGGCTGACCACCCGCCACCACAGTGATGACCCCTCAGCAGTGGGTTGTGCAGACTGACCACCCGCCACCTGCAGTGATGACCCCTCAGCAGTGGGTTCTGCGGGCTGACCACCCGCCACCACAGTGATGACCCCTCAGCAGTGGGTTGTGCAGACTGACCACCCGCCACCTGCAGTGATGACCCCTCAGCAGTGGGTTGTGCAGACTGACCACCCGCCACCTGCAGTGATGACCCCTCAGCAGTGGGTTGTGCAGACTGACCACCCGCCACCTGCAGTGATGACCCCTCAGCAGTGGGTTGTGCAGACTGACCACCCGCCACCTGCAGTGGTGACCCCTCAGCAGTGGGTTGCGCGGACTGACCACGCACCACCTGCAGTGGTGACCCCTCAGCAGTGGGTTGTGCAGACTGACCACGCACCACCTGCAGTGGTGACCCCTCAGCAGTGGGTTGCGCGGACTGACCACGCACCACCTGCAGTGGTGACCCCTCAGCAGTGGGTTGCGCGGACTGACCACGCTCCACCTGCAGTGGTGACCCCTCAGCAGTGGGTTGCGCGGACTGACCACGCTCCACCTGCAGTGGTGACCCCTCAGCAGTGGGTTGTGCAGACTGACCACGCACCACCTGCAGTGGTGACCCCTCAGCAGTGGGTTGTGCAGACTGACCACCCGCCACCTGCAGTGGTGACCCCTCAGCAGTGGGTTGTGCAGACTGACCACGCACCACCTGCAGTGGTGACCCCTCAGCAGTGGGTTGTGCAGACTGACCACCCGCCACCTGCAGTGGTGACCCCTCAGCAGTGGGTTGCGCGGACTGACCACGCACCACCGCAGTGATGACCCCTCAGCAGTGGGTTGTGCAGACTGACCACGCACCACCTGCAGTGGTGACCCCTCAGCAGTGGGTTGCGCGGACTGACCACCCGCCACCTGCAGTGGTGACCCCTCAGCAGTGGGTTGCGCGGACTGACCACGCACCACCTGCAGTGGTGACCCCTCAGCAGTGGGTTGTGCAGACTGACCACCCGCCACCTGCAGTGGTGACCCCTCAGCAGTGGGTTGTGCAGACTGACCACGCACCACCTGCAGTGGTGACCCCTCAGCAGTGGGTTGTGCAGACTGACCACCCGCCACCTGCAGTGGTGACCCCTCAGCAGTGGGTTGCGCGGACTGACCACGCTCCACCACAGTGGTGACCCCTCAGCAGTGGGTTGCGCGGACTGACCACGCACCACCTGCAGTGGTGACCCCTCAGCAGTGGGTTGTGCAGACTGACCACCCGCCACCTGCAGTGGTGACCCCTCAGCAGTGGGTTGCGCGGACTGACCACCCGCCACCTGCAGTGGTGACCCCTCAGCAGTGGGTTGCGCGGACTGACCACCCGCCACCTGCAGTGGTGACCCCTCAGCAGTGGGTTGCGCGGACTGACCACGCTCCACTCCGGCAGGCACAGACGTCCGTGTGTCACCGGACGGTGGTCTGCTGGTGGACGACCACATGCGTACCCACCAGCCATCCGTGTACGCCGCCGGCGATGTGTGCACGCCCAACTGGGAGCTCGCGCCGCACTGGTTCCAGGTGTGTATCCCATCTCGTCTCTGTGCTTTCGCACTGTTCCAGTTGGGTTCGGACAACTACCGCTGCTGGACCCGTGCAATTTTGCGTACGGGTAAAGGCCGCTATTCTCTCGATTTCAATTCCTGACAACATTTAATTGCGTAGCAAACTTTAACAAGAGGAGGATAAAATGCGTGGATGTCAGCTGCTGTTGAATGTCAGCCATCGTGAATTTCACTTCAATGTCGTGGCATGGGCACGTGGTCATAGTCTGATATGGCCAAAATGTGTAATCCCTTCCAATTATTAGACCGTTGAACGTTATAAATATAAGTATGCCTTCTTGCTAGGCAAACACCAAAGCTTTACACCATACTGTCCAATTTTCCAGTTATGTTATTACACTGCAAGTGCTGAACTAGCGTGCACAGAACGTGACATCATTTTCTGGTTGACACAAAGTACAATGGCTCTCTTTTTATGCAATGCACTGGCATCAACCATATGATATTTCATCTCATTGTACACTATAGCGGTCTAGTGGTGTCTTCGAATGAACCAATAGTTATTCGCAACGGTGCTTTGAAGCAAGTGCTGATGGAAAAACACGTGTGGGCGTGACTTGATCAAGCTGTGATGAGTTGTATGCCAGCTTTGTGACTGGCCAGGCAGTGCTGAGCCGAGTTGTGCTTCAGAGATAATGTAGCTGAGCTATTCGTTAGCTGTTTCTGTGCATCAGAGAGTGTGCGGCTGAGTTGTGCTTCAGAGATAATGTAGCTGAGCTACTCGTCGGCTGTGTCTGTGCGTCAGAGTGTGCGGCTGAGTTGTGCTTCAGAGATATTGCAGCTGAGCTACTCGTCGGCTGTGTCTGTGGGTCAGAGTGTGCGGCTGAGTTGTGCTTCAGAGATAATGCAGCTGAGCGATTCGTCGGCTGTGTCTGTGCGGCTGAGTTGTGCGCGCCCTGCTCCAGATGCGGCTGTGGAGTCAGGCTCGGCAGATGGGCCTGTACGCCGGCCGCTGCATGTCCGCCGATCGACTCCAGCAGCCGCTGCTGCAGGACTTCTGCTTCGAGATGTTCGCGCACGTGACGCGACTGCTTGGCCACAAGCTGATCCTGCTCGGTCTGTACAACGGCCAGGGACTCGGCACCGACTACTCGGCGCTCGTCCGTATGACACCCGGTCAGTGAGTCAGTACTCGGCGACCAAACTTCCCGGCAACACAATTGGAACAGTGCTTGCCGCCCAGGCGCGCAACCAGAATGTTTGCGATGGGCTTACCAAGATCCGCCAGTTCGGTGGAATGTAGACTATATTAATTCGTGGAATTTATGCTGTCGAAGCATTCAAGTTAAGCATTAGCATGGGCTAATTCAGCCTAACCTTCCTTATGCTAAGTAATGCTAACTTAATTTCTAAAGACACATTGAAAACATCGCTGAGATACAGGCCCTAGGACCTCTGCGAGCTATAGCTATGCGAGAACTCACTCAGAGCATTGTGGACTAACCAGCAATAGTCAATGACGGCGTTTGAGGACGAGTGAGCAGTTGGCTGTGTGTGTGTGTTTGTAGACGCCTGCCGTTCCTGTCCGTTCGTTGAATTGAGTTCGTCAAGCGGCTGGCAACAAGCGATGCTGCTCTGACCTGCGCTATCCACCCGCAGGTGTGGAGTTCATCAAGGTCGTGTTGCGGCACGGCCGCGTGCAGGGCGCCCTCCTGCTGGGCGACACCGAGCTGGAGGAGACCTTCGAGAACCTGATCCTCTCCCAGATGGACGTCAGCCATCTGGGCGACGACCTGCTGGCGCCCGACGTCGACATCGACGACTACTTCGACTGAGTGTCGGGCTGCTGAGGCGGTCGGTGGTCGCCAGTCGCGGCGTCGGCCGTGCGGTGGGTCGGTGTGGCAGTCCGTGTAGGTGATGGCGATCCTACAGCGCGGCCGCTGATGTTGGGGCGGATCGGCGGCGACCGACGTGTGGAAGGACGGCGCCGTGGTGTCGGCGCCATGGTCACGTGAGGACGTCACCGGTGTGGACGTGGTCGGTGCAGAGTCTGTGCTGCATGCTCGGCCCATTCACTGTACTGCAAACATAGAGACAAATATTGGGGCCGCGGTGCGGTCTGCCACAGCGCGGCCCGAGGAAGAAGTCTACCCTCTCGCCAACCGTCTCGCGCTGAGCTGCGATCTCCGTGCTGCGGCCGGATTGGTCGCAGGCGGCCAACCGCAGACCTCCGCGGTCACGTGGTGGCGACATGGCAACACGCGACCTCGTGCCGACGTCACGTCACGTGGCCGGCAGCCGAGGTCGTTGACCTGGTTCACTGTCGGTGGGCGGGCCGACCACGGGCAGAGGCGCGTCCAGCGCCGGCGGCAGTTCACGTCATGCCGGCGTATGATGGAGCCATGTCGCACCGACGCAGTGATAAAATATTCGTGAAATGGGGTGCAATATACCACTTTCCGAACACTGAATCTACATCCCTCCCAACGAAGTATGGACATCGTGCTTCGTGATGAGTCTTTAGCTTTCATATCTGATTTCTAAGTTTCTTTTTGATAAGCATCATGCTTTTGCATACCATTGTGGATTGTGATGCATGAACATATCTTAGCACAATTCCATGGATGAGGAATATCGGTTATGTGGTCTGTTATACGATATCAGTTCATAAGGATAGGTAAACGGTTGACGTGGTGGTGCTGTTGACGATGCTGCGTGTTGTGTGCTGCGACTACTGTGTGATAACACGACACTCGCTCCGTGCCATTCACTGCAGGCGATCGCCAATTGTTACGAGTTGATCAGGAGTTGAAACTGATGTGATAACAATTTTACCAATAAAGTATGCGTTATGCACTCGTACCTTGTTTCATCTTCATATGCATTTCGAAGCGTCCTCTGCTTTCGACTTAGTGGTATTCAAGTATTCGAATTCAATAGATGCAGAGTTTTGTTTTGTGATCTCTAGTTTCTGGTAAATTATACTCACTGTCAGTCTTTATGCTGAAGGAAATCTGGCCATGGTGCCGACATGTGGCACTACTTGCTTTTCTGGTGGGGCGAGTCATCGCGGTTAATATTGCCAGCGATAGGTAAAACTTTACTTCCTTACATCGCTGTCTTAAACCAACGCTTACTACATCCTGCTAACCATCATCTTTTCAGTGTTTCCGAATTGTTTTTGGCAGGACGTCGTATGTAATGGAAACTTGTCCAGCTACAGCCTCTATTAAGGGGCATTAAGTAGATTTGTCAGTCGAGTTCTCGTAACGTGAGCAAAGCACCAATTTCGACTGCATACCAGCAAAGGATGTGGAAGATTAACGCTTTGCGTTGAAAAATCGAACAAACCCCGAACCCATGAAACGCCCCGAGGTCGGTAGTTTACTTCACCCTTCTATCTCCTTCCTCTGTGCATCGGCTCCCACCCTCCATCATACGTCCGGGCGTCCAGAACGACGTCGATGTGCGCCCAGATTCGCGGAGGCACACTAAATTTGGCTGTAACCGCCACGTTTCGCGGAGTGGCCAAATGTGCCAAACGAGCGGATAGTCCGTGACACAGTCGGGGAGTGTAGGACAGCAGGAGAGTGTGGGAAACAGCCGCGGAGTGCGTGCACAGCCGGGGAACGCGAGACAGCCGACGGCTGTTCCCACATGACTTCACGACACTGCCCCGGTTTGGTGCGTACTTCCCCACTGCTTCTGTTACGGCCGGTCACGCCACTGTTCTTGCTGCATTTATTCTCTCCCACTGTCTATACACGTGGAATGTACAACAATTACACTGTGGTACAATAAACAACAATGATGATGATACCAGGTATCATACAGTGGCCGTCGCTGGAAAACGCGACGGTCATCTCATGCGAAGGCCTCTGTGACATGCATGATGCACGGACCTATCCTAATTGTGACAAAATACAAATATTTCCAGGCAACGTTTACTCTGGCCTACACAAAGAGCATGCTTTTAACATGGGTCGAGACACAGTCCAGCCGGTAGAAAATGACTGGCACAAAGGCTTGCAAAGAAGTTTTAGGGATAGAAAACGTGTCGCTTTCGACGTGGGTACTTCCTGAGGGAGCGCACCGGCCTGCAGATGAATAATAGAAGCAGGCTACATTATACACATGTACCAGTCCTCCCCAGCGTGCACAGTCCCCGAACACCGAATCAAATGCTTGAGCAAGTCCCGCGATCGAGATCGTAGTTGGCATGCACAGACCCAGACATTGTTAGCTTGAGCGGCCGCCACCAGGTTGAATGACAGTCGCGGCCGGAGTCGGCCGCAGAGAAGTCGCGCGACGACGGTCGGGCGCGCGAGCCGCGGCGGCGGGCGCGACGCTTCAGGCACTGCAGTTCCGAGGCGGCGGAGCGCGCGTCGCGTGGCGACGCGAATACTGGCGCAATGCTGTCGGCTAGCTACGATACACACATCACCGCACAGCCGCCGGGACGATAGCGAAGCGTCGCACGCCGCACGCCCCCGGGTCGCACGCGCCGACCGTCGTGCGCAGGAGTCGCGCCCACCCTCACCAACAATATCTACGTCCGTGCTTTCTTCCATCGTCGCACCCAACTGCGTTGTCTCGCATCGTTGTGACCTGTGTGGCGGCCCCGGCCTCGACGAGACGGTGTGCACACTCGTAAAATGCAAGGCACTCCGTTTCGTCGATATTAAAAATAGGGATAATATCACGATGCGGCGCCGCCGGTCGGCCGCCGCGCGGCTAGACGTTGGCACTGGGCGCGCCGCCCACCTGCGGGGCACGGTACTTGATGATCTCGTACACGCGACAGGTGAGCGGGCGCGGAGTGGCCGGGTGCTGCGGCGTCGGCGGCAGCGTCACCGAGCCGGAGCCCGCGCTGACGGAGGCGCCGTCGTCGTCCACGAAGCCCCGGTTTATGGAAGGAAGCACGGCGCGCCCTCAGACGGACGGCGCCGGCGGCGGCGCCTCCGTCTCGGTCCGCTGCGAGCCGCCGTTGTGCGCCGCCGGCGGCGGCGTCTTGCTGTTGGACGGCGAGTCGGTCATCTCCAGCTGCTTGCCGTTCTTGACGTGGGCCGGCGCGGCGGCGCGGCGCAGCTCGCGCCGGCGCAGCAGCAGCACGATCATGCCGCACAGCAGCAGCACGGCGCCCAGCACGAACGACACGGCGATCATGGTGAGGCGCGCAACCTCGGGCGTGTCGGTCGCCTGCTTCACCTTGTGCACAGTCTCCATCGGCAGCTTGTCCACGCCCTGCGGCATGCGTCAGACGTCAGCCGCTCAGTCCGCCACGGCAGAGGTCAGTCCGCCACGGCAGAGGTCAGTCCGCCACGGCAGAGGTCAGTCCGCCACGGCAGAGGTCAGCCCGCCACGGCAGGGGTCAGTCCGCCACGGCAGGAGTCAGTCCGCCACGGCAGAGGTCAGTCCGCCACGGCAGGGGTCAGTCGGCCACGGCAAGCCGGCCACGGGGGGTCAGTCCGCCACGGCAGGAGTCAGTCCGCCACGGCAGAGGTCAGTCCGCCACGGCAGAGGTCAGCCGGCCATGTCAGAGGTCAGCCGCCACGGCAGGGGTCAGTCCGCCACGGCAGGAGTCAGTCGGCCACGGCAGAGGTCAGTCGGCCACGGCAGAGGTCAGTCGGCCACGGCAGAGGTCAGTCGGCCACGGCAGAGGTCAGTCCGCCACGGCAGAGGTCAGTCCGCCACGGCAGAGGTCAGTCCGCCACGGCAGAGGTCAGTCCGCCACGGCAGAGGTCAGCCGGCCACGGCAGAGGTCAGTCCGCCACGGCAGAGGTCAGTCCGCCACGGCAGAGGTCAGTCCGCCACGGCAGAGGTCAGTCGCCACGGCAGAGGTCGTCGCCACGGCAGAGGTCAGTCCGCCACGGCAGAGGTCAGTCCGCCACGGCAGAGGTCAGTCCGCCACGGCAGAGGTCAGTCCGCCACGGCAGAGGTCCGCCACGGCAGGTCAGTCCGCCACGGCAGAGGTCAGTCCGCCACGGCAGAGGTCAGTCCGCCACGGCAGAGGTCAGTCGCCACGGCAGGGCGTCCGCCACGGCAGAGGTCAGTCCGCCACGGCAGAGGTCAGTCCGCCACGGCAGAGGTCAGTCCGCCACGGCAGAGGTCAGTCCGCCACGGCAGAGGTCAGTCCAGTCCGCCACGGCAGAGGTCAGTCCGCCACGGCAGAGGTCAGTCCGCCACGGCAGAGGTCAGTCCGCCACGGCAGAGGTCAGTCCGCCACGGCAGAGGTCAGTCCGCCACGGCAGAGGTCAGTCCGCCACGGCAGAGGTCAGTCCGCCACGGCAGAGGTCAGTCCGCCACGGCAGAGGTCAGTCCGCCACGGCAGAGCGTCCGCCACGGCAGAGGTCAGTCCGCCACGGCAGAGGTCAGTCCGCCACGGCAGAGGTCAGTCCGCCACGGCAGAGGTCAGTCCGCCACGGCAGAGGTCAGTCCGCCACGGCAGAGGTCAGTCCGCCACGGCAGAGGTCAGTCCGCCACGGCAGAGGTCAGTCCGCCACGGCAGAGGTCAGTCCGCCACGGCAGAGGTCAGTCCGCCAAGAGGTCAGTCCGCCACGGCAGAGGTCAGTCCGCCACGGCAGAGGTCAGTCCGCCACGGCAGAGGTCAGTCCGCCACGGCAGAGGTCAGTCCGCCACGGCAGAGGTCAGTCCGCCACGGCAGGAGTCAGTCCGCCACGGCAGAGGTCAGTCCGCCACGGCAGAGGTCAGTCCGCCACGGCAGGAGTCAGTCCGCCACGGCAGAGGTCAGTCCGCCACGGCAGAGGTCAGTCCGCCACGGCAGAGGTCAGTCCGCCACGGCAGAGGTCAGTCCGCCACGGCAGAGGTCAGTCCGCCACGGCAGAGGTCAGTCCGCCACGGCAGGAGTGTCAGTCCGCCACGGCAGAGGTCAGTCCGCCACGGCAGAGGTCAGTCCGCCACGGCAGAGGTCAGTCAGTCCGCCACGGCAGAGGTCAGTCCGCCACGGCAGAGGTCAGTCCGCCACGGTCAGTCCGCCACGGCAGGGAGTCAGTCCGCCACGGCAGAGGTCAGTCCGCCACGGCAGAGGTCAGTCCGCCACGGCAGAGGTCAGTCCGCCACGGCAGGAGGTCAGTCCGCCACGGCAGAGGTCAGTCCGCCACGGCAGAGGTCAGTCCGCCACGGCAGAGGGTCAGTCCGCCACGGCAGAGGTCAGTCCGCCACGGCAGAGGTCAGTCCGCCACGGCAGAGGTCAGTCCGCCACGGCAGAGGTCAGTCCGCCACGGCAGAGGTCAGTCCGCCACGGCAGAGGTCAGTCCGCCACGGCAGAGGTCAGTCCGCCACGGCAGAGGTCAGTCCGCCACGGCAGAGGTCAGTCCGCCACGGCAGAGGTCAGTCCGCCACGGCAGAGGTCAGTCAGTCCGCCACGGCAGGAGGTCAGTCCGCCACGGCAGAGGTCAGGTCAGTCCGCCACGGCAGAGGTCAGTCCGCCACGGCAGAGGTCAGTCCGCCACGGCAGAGGTCAGTCCGCCACGGCAGAGGTCAGTCCGCCACGGCAGAGGTCAGTCCGCCACGGCAGGAGTCAGTCCGCCACGGCAGAAGTCAGTCCGCCACGGCAGAAGTCAGTCCTCCGCCACGGCAGAGGTCAGTCCGCCACGGCAGAGGTCAGTCCGCCACGGCAGAGGTCAGTCCGCCACGGCAGAGGTCAGTCCGCCACGGCAGGAGTCGTCCGCCACGGCAAGGTCAGTCCGCCACGGCAGAGGTCAGTCCGCCACGGCAGGAGTCAGTCCGCCACGGCAGGGGTCAGTCCGCCACGGCAGGAGTCAGTCCGCCACGGCAGAGGTCAGTCCGCCACGGCAGAGGTCAGTCCGCCACGGCAGAGGTCAGTCCGCCACGGCAGAGGTCAGTCGGCCACGGCAGAGGTCAGTCCGCCACGGCAGAGGTCAGTCCGCCACGGCAGAGGTCAGTCCGCCACGGCAGAGGTCAGTCCGCCACGGCAGAGGTCAGTCCGCCACGGCAGAGGTCAGTCCGCCACGGCAGAGGTCAGTCCGCCACGGCAGAGGTCAGTCCGCCACGGCAGAGGTCAGTCCGCCACGGCAGAGGTCAGTCCGCCACGGCAGAGGTCAGTCCGCCACGGCAGAGGTCAGTCCGCCACGGCAGAGGTCAGTGTCAGTCCGCCACGGCAGAGGTCAGTCCGCCACGGCAGAGGTCAGTCCGCCACGGCAGAGGTCAGTCCGCCACGGCAGAGGTCAGTCCGCCACGGCAGAGGTCAGCCCGCCACGGCAGAGGTCAGTCCGCCACGGCAGAGGTCAGCCGGCCACGGCAGAGGTCAGCCGGCCACGGCAGAGGTCAGTCCGGCCACGGCAGAGGTCAGTCCGCCACGGCAGAGGTCAGCCGGCCATGTCAGAGGTCAGCCGGCCACGGCAGAGGTCAGTCCGCCACGGCAGAGGTCAGTCCGCCACGGCAGAGGTCAGTCCGCCACGGCAGAGGTCAGTCCGCCACGGCAGAGGTCAGTCCGCCACGGCAGAGGTCAGTCCGCCACGGCAGAGGTCAGTCCGCCACGGCAGAGGTCAGTCCGCCACGGCAGAGGTCAGTCCGCCACGGCAGAGGTCCGCCACGGCAGAGGTCAGTCCGCCACGGCAGAGGTCAGTCCGCCACGGCAGAGGTCAGTCCGCCACGGCAGAGGTCAGTCCGCCACGGCAGAGGTCAGTCCGCCACGGCAGAGGTCAGTCCGCCACGGCAGAGGTCAGTCCGCCACGGCAGAGGTCAGTCCGCCACGGCAGAGGTCAGTCCGCCACGGCAGAGGTCAGTCCGCCACGGCAGAGGTCAGCCGGCCATGTCAGAGGTCAGCCGGCCATGTCAGAGGTCAGCCGGCCATGTCAGAGGTCAGCCGGCCATGTCAGAGGTCAGCCGGCCATGTCAGAGGTCAGCCGGCCATGTCAGAGGTCAGCCGGCCACGTCAGAGGTCAATCAGCCACGTTAGAGGTCAGTCCGCCATGTCAGAGATAAGTCAGCCATGTTAGAGGCCAGTCCGCCACGTCAGAGGTCAACCGGCCATGAGAAAGATCCGTCGGCCATGTCAGAAGTCAACGATAAGCGGGCACGTCAGAGAAGGGAGTCGGAGTATGGTCAGCAGGTACGTCAGCAATAAAATACAGGCCATCGGAGAGCGACGTGCGATATCCTGGATATAGCCATGTGACGAGGAACGCGTGATATCCCGGATGTAGCTGCGTGACGAGCGACATGTGGTGTCCCGGATGTAATCGTGTGACCAGCGATGTGAGGCAGCGAATAACACTCGGGTGTCGAGGCCTCCCGGCGAGGTCTTCACCACGCAGCCCGATTCAACTACTTACCGCCTCCATCCAAAACACGGGGTAGAACATATCCGGCAGCGTTTGTGTGTAGAGGATGTTGGGCACGGGACCGATTTTGAAGTTGATCTGGACTCGAATCTTCGCCTTCATGGAGACGCCAACACGCTGGAATCGACGTCACGCGGGTGAGGTGACGTCAGAGATGACGTGAGAGATGCCGACTGGTGTGGTCCCAACGACCCATAGCACAAACACATGGCACCGTGTTATCTATAGGAAACATTCACATACGCCACCCTGCCTGTAGGGGGACAGATTTCACCCCGTTACGATTAGTGGCCACAGGTGAAACTATACGCAAGTGGCGTACATCGATATTACAAGGGAAAAGATAATTGTTGCATATCTTTTGGGGCGAGTTAAGACAGTTGCATGATAGTCTGAGCTTATCGGAGCAGGAAGTCACATACACCACCATGTGTATCCCAATGAGCCAAGTATCGAAAAAAGTGAAGCACTACTAACTTCCAAGAGCGACTATCGATGGGAGTGTGAATACCATCCATACTTGGTGAGGAAAGGAATGCGTCGACAAAATATCCGCCAGCTATATAGAAGATCATCTTTCATGAAGCCTTACTCATAACACCCCGGAACAAAACGAAAATACAGGGCGGCAATGATACAGTTCCGGCAACAAAAACACCACTGTAAGTACAGCTGACTTAACTGATAGCTTACTAACATGCTGGTACATGTAACATACTAACTAACACCACTAACATAGCTTACTAACATAACATACTAACAGCTTACTTACTAACACTAACGTATCAGGTAGAACACATACCAGCACCACACTAAGCGCATAGCTCAAGTCTCTGACAAGAATTGGAATAGCCGTGTGTTACTCACTGGCACCACGTCTATGAAGAACTGATGCTTCTCTTTGCTGGGCATTACTCCCTCCAGCTTGGCCGGAATGGACGGATCGGCGAGGTAGAAGTGCGGAAATGAGATAAATGTAGGCGAGCCTGGAAACATACGACTGTCAGAAAATGTACGCACAGGAACCGATCGAGAACAAACAGACAACAGACTCGTTTCTAGTTTAGTACATGAGTATAAAACATCACCAGAACCAGCGCTAGTATGATGCTACGAATCGTGAAATAGCGTTCCCTCTCCGGCTAATGATCTGGTTCACTGGCAATCCATCAACCCCAGCTTCAAACCGCCGCCACTAGATGCCTCCGCCTCCTCTCTATCCCCACGTACCGAACTGGCAGACGGAGATGTTGAACACGCCCTTGGGCGCGCAGGGCGGGCCGCCAACGCAGAAGCACATGTTCTCCGGGTTGGTGTCGACGCTGTCGAACACGTTCTCGGGCGGCGTGAAGCGCAGCGTGCGCACGCCCTGGTGCGTCACATACTTTTCGAAGCGCAGCGGCATGCTGCGGCAGATGTCGCGCGCGAACAGGTACATGGTGGTGTTCTCGGTGGCGCCCGGCGGGTACACGGTGCCGTCGCTGCCGTTGATCATGTTGCACTGGTGCGTGTTCCAGAAGGGCAGCGTGCGCGAGCCGTCGAACCGCTCGATGGCGCCGATCTGCCGCCAGTTGGACTGGCCCGTGTTGATCAGCATCGGCTTGTCCAGCGAGCCGTTCTTCTGCAACGGACGACGGCACCGTCAGGCGGACGGAGCGGCCAGGACGGCAGCCGTCACAGCGCTTGTCGGACACGAGCCAGCCCCTGTGGGTGTCATGGGGGCTTCCTTGGACGCATGCACAGTGGTTGGCAGTGGTTGGCATGCACAGTGCATGCGATATGAGTTTTTAAAAAAATCAATACTAGAGTGTATGCATATATATACATATATATAATTGGTAGATGACACCGTACCTTTGGGGTTTAGGGGCGCAAAGACTGCATGATACAGTTACCTGGTGTATCACAACGCGTACCATGTGTACACATACGACAGACACGGAACAACCACACCTTATTGGGTGGTTCATCCAGGTTAATTGTGGATGGAGCCGAATTAGATCTGCAACTGCGCTTTGTAGCGCCAGCAATGACAACACGAAAGTGAGTGCATCCTAATCTTGCATGCTGGTGGAAGGCCATCGCGATCAAAACAGCAATTGCATGGTAATTAAGCCCGAAAAAAAACACCGGGTGCACCATGCGTGTGGGCTGAAGATGGGTTGAGCACGCTCATATCAGTCGGCGGTAAGCAGGGCGTGGCAGTTCCCGGCAGTGTACTCGCTGCGATTCAGCATACATACTGTATTGCATTGTATTACAGAAGCAGGCACAATCTACTTTTACGAGTGGCTATTGCTTGCCCTTGTCAATCAGTCGATCAAACTAATAACAATCAGTGATATCTAGTACACAACACAGCTAAAATGTGAAAATGTCCAAGCAACTGCGCTTCAGCCCACAGCCGAGTTAGTTATTTCAACTTTAGGACGCATCGACTTCAATGGTCATATAGTGTCCACCCAGTCAACAGCGGAGACGATCTGCAACCTCACGCTTTTCAAAATCGGTGCACAGATAGCATGCTCATCGTAGCCCTTGTCGGCACGGACACGGAACGTCGTAGCACCATAGCCGGTTCTGACGTATGGTATGTGTAGCGTACGTAACCGGCAAGTACGGCACTGCGCAACATAATTACACGGGAAATCACCGAGTGGAGCTGGTGCCACATCGACGTTACGAAGTACGAATGCAGCAGACACAGGTCAGCGGGACAGGCCAGCTGGCTGGCGGTCAGCAGTCCCAGCTGTCTGCGTGCAGCGCTGAGTCGGCCGTATTTCCGTTCCCCGGTTAGGCGTCGGCGCGTAAAATGCACTAAGTGCTGTACCGGAATCAGTAGAATGGGAAGTACCGCCCGCGGTGGCGCATGTTTTATACGCGACCGTCTCAGAAGCATTCAGAAACTTTTTGTTTGTCGTATGTGAGCGACGTTCTGGGTCCATGTCAGATTTTCGTCCATAACGCCCAGATTCACCATTCGTTAAAAAAAGTTTAACAACGGGCCCAAACCCCCCCCCCTGAGTGCCATAACTGTGATGAGGTGCAGACAGCGTTACGCACACGCTCATACACTGCTTATGACCTTCCCGATAGCACTTAAATTACTAGGAGCTGATCTAGAGTTGCCGTAACTTTCGAAACAGCGCATCGTGCGATGCAACATCGAACCCTTCACTGATGTCCAGCAGCGTCAGCAGGGCAATGTCGGGTCTTTTTGTGTTAAAAAGAAGTTCATCCGCAATGGAAATAAGAACTGTGCAGGTCGAGTGGCGCAGACAGAATTAATGTTGGTGCGTGCTAAATAAGTGGTTTCTGTTCACGAATGTAGTGACCTGGTTGGTTATTGGTTTTACGACACATCGGCCGTTAAGTCATGTAGCGTCGCCAATCTCTCACGACGATTGGCCGCGAGCGAATAGTAGCGACAGGTGAGACTCGAACCCACAACCTTTCGATTGTGAGACAGGCAACTTACCTCTATACTACTCGTCCCAGAACGTAGTAACCTGCCTGTGGATGAATTTCTCCTAGCATACAAATGACTGGGACGTTAGTAACCGGCCGAAAATGTGTGACTGGAAAAACTGGACGTGTGGACCGTGTCGCCAGCTTTGTGAAGGGGAACTATGATTTAATTTCTCCAGTAGGCAGGACCAGTGCCGGTGGAAATGCTTTCGTTCACGATCGAGAGAAGATACCGAGTCAACCCGCGATCAATGGGCGTGAGAAGTTGGCGATGCTATATGACAGCGGTTGAATGCTTGAATGCTTGAAAGGTTCTTCTACGATCGAGAGGAGTGTTCGATCACCGGAACGTTTTGAGGACATGCACAGAAATGTCGCCATCGATACACCACACTTGGCTGGGCATGCTGGACAATGTCGCACGCAACTGATCAGGTGCGATTGGCACGAGGTTCAATGCTCCGCCATTCGCACGAGGAAGACTGGCACAGACAAGAGCCCACTCCGAACGTTCGAAGAACTGAAACAGCGTGCCCAACTGAAACAATCACGTTCCCAACTGAAACAACATAATCGCTCAGCTGATCCGCCGCGATGTTTTCCGGCGACGAGGCAGCACCACGTGTTCACCCGTTGGCAGTCCGCAGCCACCAGTATGTTTCGTCCGATGGCGCCTCCTCGACCCGGCAGACCAGCTCATTCCGGATGTCTCGTCCCATTGCACGTGGGACAGCGGCGTAGCTGGTCTTTTACTGGCCAATCTTAGAGGATCGAGCGGCACGCCGGCGATGCGTCAGCTGGCTGACTGGCTCCTTCTGTCAGGGGCGGCGGTGCAGGGCTGCAGACTTTGATTCGGCGGATCTGAGCGCGTTCGGCCGGCAGCCACAGGATTTGGCTGGACGTCGCCGCCCAGTTCTGCTCGCAGCCGCCGCCACCGCGGATTGTCTGTATCCAGCTGACGGCACCGGTGGCCGCCAGCAGCTGACTGGGGTCCGGTCGGGCCCCGGACCACCGGACGTCGATTGCCAACGTGTCGGGGGCAACAGATCAATAGGCACTGCTGGTGGCAGTTGAGCGCAACCATCGAGAAGCAGCAAAGGCTTCGTGACAATTGCTGCTCAGCATGGGGAAATGACCGTACACGAATGGCACCATAACACGAACGTCTACAACACCAATAATCGAAAGAAACGATTAGACGATTCTTTACATCCGATAATCAATGTTTCAGCACGGATTTTTATGCAGTCATTCTTACAAGGACCCAGTGAACGTCGCAGCAGAATCATTTATGCACGTTCATGACTTGCGCTTATTTTACACAGTCAATCTAATGAGTGATATACGCGTAGCATTCCAAGACTTTAAATCGAGATTCCAGGGGAACTCTGGACGTGAAGCACACACACCCTTGGCGCGTAGCACACACCCTTGGCGCGTAGCACACCCACCCTGGCCGCGCAGCGCAAAGGCATGGAGTACTCATCAAACGTAATCATGCATATAATATGCTAGGATTGCGATACGTCCCCGTCCTAAAAGTGCAGTATAGTGACCTTCGAAATCTCGCAAATTACACAGTATGCAACATACCCACAATTAATATCAGGGAATAAACCATCACGAAATGAAGGAAGCCTATACATTCCGATGACCCGGATGAAGATATGAAACCATGGAAGTCCCTACGCGACATCCCCTAGGCGAAGCCTGCACTCAGTGAACACTAGTATCACGCACGTTTTCGACCCCGGGTAAAACGCCGCGTCAGGCAAGCCTTGAACTGTTCATTTCGAACGTCAACAACAAACAGCGGAAATCGATTGTAGCTCAGCTCAGCGGGCACGCGACACTGGTCTCCCAGGTAATGACGCGGACGACTGGCCGCGCACGAGCTGGAACATTCCTCCCCAGTCGTGCGCAGACTTCACGCATGGGTGTCGGCTGCACCAGATCAGCACCAGATCAGCATCAGAGCGTCCGTCCGCTGGGCTGCCGCGTGGCGTCGCTGTCGCCTGATTCGATGACCGAGACGAAGCATGTACAGACCGGCCCGGGTCGTTTGAAACGTCAAAATGTGCCGGAACACCACACCGCATCATAGTGGCGTTGTTTCGGCAGCCGGGACAATGGGTGCGTACCCGAACCGATACAAACGGTGGGAGGTGCACGGTGCGCCCGACATACACACCGCTTCAGTTTTCCCCAATGGGATCGGCGGTCGCGCAGAACAGTCTTCGCATTACGTAACTGCAGTAATGGAGGTTCTGAAATTCGATGATACAAATTCAAGCACATGTTTTTCCTAACCCTCCTACACAGATTGGCTCTGCGTGACCGACGCAGTCGATGCGCCCAAAACTCTATAATAGCCAACCAACTAACCACCTACACAGGTCTGAACCCAATGAAAGGTTCAATAAGACAGAAAATCATAATTTGTACACTAACAGACCCAACAAGTTTTTCGCGGTTGAATGCTAATTTGTAGAAGATTCTTTTTCACTTCGAATTGTTAATTGGTACTGCAGTCGCTTCAGGCCAATCGATCTTTGGTAGACGCATTATATCCATTACTTCGAACAGAGTGCAAACAACTCCGCATCGCCCAGCACCGAATGAAGTAGAATACTCGATTCGGGCGCACCCGCCTAGCAACGAGGCTACCGTGCGCTGTCAGTGTGTCGAATCTCGTGCTATCTATCAGCTCAAGGATGAGCACCCCGGTGCGGACTCTGGCACCGGTCAGCCACGTGGCTCACACGGAAGTTCGTACAAACACAGCACCCCCCCCCAAACACACACACACCCCACCAGACGGAGGGGCTCGTGATATGGTCTGCTCAGACCCCCGGACAGCGCGCGCACGAACTCGGAATGGGGCACACCGTAGAAGAAGAAATCGGGCACACCGTAACTCGCGTGTCTGTTACGAAGGCTAACACAACAACATACCAGTAGCGTGTATCTACTAGTTGGACTGGACGTATGTCATCAATGAGAACCCCAGCCGGGAAGGTGACCATACATGCCAGTCAGTTGTCTCGGACAGCCGACGATAGAGGTTCTGCGCGCCAACCGATGAAGATTTACGTTGCTTGAACGTCTGCACGGGAACCGATGAAGATTGAGCCTGTTGCGGTTCCACAGCCACTAGCGCCGCCCGTGTAGTGTATCGGGCAGAGCGAGCACCGGTACCGGTACCAGTACCGGCCGCCATGACAGTACCACCGGGGACGCAGCAGGACTGGTGGTTTGTCCGCCCGACACGCCACTTCATATCAATATTTAGCAGCAGCTCCAAAGGTCAGTTTTTGCGCGACACCGACAGCAAAGTCGTGACAGCCAGTCGTCTGACCACTCGACCACCCCAGGTCCGCGTCGCACCGCCTCACACCGCTCCAGATATCCCGCACCACCTCACACTACCACAAATCCCAGCCACCCCGCACCACTACACATCGCTCCAGATGTCACGTGTTGTCCGCCCAGACAGTACGTGACGACCGCCCCCAGACAGCACGTGCCGGCCGCCCGGACAGTGCAGGCACCACGCCTGGTCGGTGGCCTAGCCGCGTGTGGTTCAGAGCGCCGGCGGAAGGAGCGGTCACAGCAGCCGCGACACCAGACGACGTCACGTTCCCGGCAGCGGCGCAGCGGCGACGTATCCGTGTCACACACCCTTCACGGGCAGTGGCGTCCTCAGCCACCTGTCTGATCATATTTGTGCCTTGCGGAGCGTGGGGCATCGCCAGGCCTGGCACCGGAAAGATGTCTTCGTGCCGCTTCTGCACGCAAAATGAAATTCCATCCGCTATTGTTGGCCCAATCAAGGCAATGCGGCTCCATAATAGCCTCATAAAAAGCTGCGGGGCGCTTCCTGTGGATCCAGCTTTGACAGGATGTGGTCCGAGACAATGGTCCGTGAAAGTGCGAGTCATATTTCTGTGATGGCGACTAGCTCAACTGTTGAGCGGGATGAGCTAGAGTTCGATGTAACCCCAGTCGGTTTCATCTGCTTCGCGGGCATGCGCCATTCTTCGAATTCTACTCGCGGCTCCTACTTGGGATGTTCGTCGCCTGCTTCAAGCAAGGGCGCGAAGACCCGCCGAAGTGAACGTTGCGCAGATTGACGGAGGCAAAAACGCAGCAACTAAAATCAAACGCGAGCCAAGGCCAGCAGTCGGCTGCCACTGGGCCAGCAGTCGGCTGCCACCAGGCCGGCAGTCGGCTGCCACCAGGCCGGCAGTCGGCTGCCACCAGGCCGGCAGTCGGCTGCCACTGGGCCGGCAGTCGGCTGCCACCAGGCCGGCAGTCGGCTGCCACTGGGCCGGCAGTCGGCTGCCACTGGGCCGGCAGGTGTCAACTCTGTCTCCATTTATAGTGCGAAGACGTTCGTGGTCGGTACGTTATGTCGGTGTCGCGTGACTTCAACATGCCAATGGCCGATGATGACAATGGTTGAATAGTTATGCACTTCCCGATGCAGCGACCGATAATACCAGCCATGGTGGTGCAAAGAATTCAACTGCTAACACCTGGCGAGACGCGGCTTTGTTTGTTTATTGGGTGGTTCACGACACGCTTTTTGCACATTCACGGCTAATGGCGCCGCCCACACTGTTTCGCCGGTGGGCCGCGGGATTGGGAATAGTCCGAGCGGTGCGAGTGTCGAACCCGGGACCTTTGGTACCCAGAGCCCAACACCCTAACCACTCGGCCATCCCCGGCCCCGAGACGCAGCTTTATATTGCGATAATCAGTCAACTGAAGAGGAAACGCCAAGCACCAGCCCTCGTCGATCTAACACCCCTGGTAGCTATTCTACTGCCTCCACAGCTTTTGTAATGTGCCCTACAGATCAGTTGAAAAAGCTGTGCGCTGTGAAACAGCTATGCACTGTGAAAAAGCAAAAATTGCACGGGAGATAATGGAATTAGGCGAGGAATACACCTTTGCACATGGTCTGGCACGAGGCACAAACAAGGACGATAATTATATGGAAGCACTCCACGCATCAATGGGTGGGGAGCGTGCCACCGTCTCCCACAAGATGGATCATTGATTACTGTGGGGAGCGGACCACCGTCTCCCGCAGAGTGCACCATTGATGACTGGTAATTGAAGCCGTCTCAACCAACACCCGAGCCGTCCGGTCAGCGGCCCGAATCGCACCACCCCACCAGCCCAGCTCTGTACACCTCCGGGCGCCGCTACGTACCCCGACGAAGTATCCGAAGCTCTCGTAGGGCAAACTCTGACCGGGCGGCCGGGTATCCTTGGCCAGCTTGAGCAGGGGATCCTTGTAGCCGATGATCAGGTCGCGAACAGACTTCACCACGAGTGGCCGCTCCTCGAGCACCTCGAGCAGCGACGACGTGGCCAGGCGCATAGTCAGCGGCTGGTAGCGCGCCTGGTTGGCGGCCGACTGTCGAGAGGTCGAGAGGTCGAGGTCAGACGGAGGTCAGACGGAGGTCAGGCATTGTCAGCGACTGGTAGCGAGCCTGATTGGTGGCCGACTGTCGATAGATCGAGGTCAGACGGAGGTCAGGCAGAGGTCACGCCACAGGTCAGACCGTAACTGTACTTAAGTTTTGCTCATCAACATTGCTTCTTGTGGAATAAAAAACAGGTATTCACCGACTGCTTCAGAGGATGATGTAGGAGCCAAGGCCTTGCAACCTTTAGGACGCTAAAACCCGAGGAAGATTAAATTGAAGGACCTACAACCATGACATCGAGTTGGCAATTCGGCCAGTAATTTTGTCAGTGAAATGTATGGCATCGTTGAGAGTCTGGATCCGGCATTTGCTTTAAAATAGTTCCACGATGAGCAATTAATTGCTCTGAGCAGCTAACTGCTCACAGACTGACATATTACTAGTGGCTGAAATTTGCTCCGTCGCCTCGTATCCGTATGGTTAATATTAATACGAGGACCGTGCGGTAGATTTTCAGCGAGGTGTCCAATTCCAGCAAAAAATCCTCTTATAATCGTGTCAAACGGCTCAAATGATGAAGTATTGCGGGGTTAAATTACATACGACTTGATTGACCCATACATTTGCATCGAAAGCAAATGTGTATCCGAGATGATCAGTCAGAGTTTCAACCTTAAGACCGTTTAACAGGGTAATCGATGAGCTCGCCTCCTCCGTAATCCGCCGCCCCAGTCTGAGGAAAACGTCAGGCTAAATAACTAGCAGGGCTCAAACACGAATCAAATGAGAGTTCAGTCAGACTCAGACCGATGTCTGGTGTAGAGATAGGTTGCCTACAGATAGCGCCTTCAAACATGTGCTCGAGGCCTATCAGCGGGCACACAGACAACTCTCGGGAAACATAGTCCGACACCCTGCAGCTGCGTTTTTGCCGGCGTCTCAATCATGCGAGACTTATGCTGTTGGCTGCACGGACAAAAAACTGCTGCCAGATTGCGCCGGACGGCGTCACCAGCGACCCCGCGCTGTAAACAATCCCGGCGCGGCCGCGGCGGCACGCCACCACACGCACGCCCGTGCGTCTGCGCCTACACGCACAGTCCGCAACTGCCGACTTGCTTCATTCATTCTGGATTGAAAAAACCGATGGATTTGGTGCCGTGTGTAACGGTATATGGTGGTGAATGCGCCTCACCTCTTGATCTAGCATTATCCCCAGAGATGCATGTGGGAACGTCAGGATTGAAAAATGGGTTGCTTGATTTTTACCATCCAGAACGTTATCCCCTCCAGAAAATTATCCTCTACTTTTCACCTTTGGAGGGTGAATGGTGCTTTTTGATGAACTGCTGTGATTTACTCAACATAGACTGGAAAGTGCAAACTAAGATTCTGGTGTCACAGGCTTGCAGACAGATGTCCTCTCCCCATTCGATTACCACACAATTTTCATCTCCACATCCAGGATTACAAAGCACAAATCCAACCCTGGGTGATGCGCGCACATCACTCATCCGAAATGCCCACTGGACAACGGGCAGCAATAATCCGCTTGGAGATGAACGTCTCTGTCGATCTCGACCAGGTCGTGATATTTCAACCACGGGTCCTTTCTTCAGTGAAATTAAAACTTGAGCTGCGTTTGATGACTATGCTGTGTTCATAGCGTTAGTTAGCTCATTGGGCTTTAAGGAGGCTCATCTATGGTCATGTGGCGCCTTGTGCCCGTAGTGACCCAGCGAGCGAGTTAGAAGGTTCCGCTTGGCGTTAAAAATGGACTTCAGTAAACTGAAGTTTCCGATCTAGTGAATATCGGTGGAAAGTTTCTGGATGTTCCATAAAGGATTATGATGTAAAGCCGATAATGTGGGACGTGTGTAGTTCATACGTGACAACCTGTCACTGGATTTTGACAGTCGGGTTCATGTCAGGCAATTGTCCAGTCTGGCCTGCAGGATTCCATGGGTGGTGTCGGTCCGTGCCTGTTGAGAGAAACAAAATGCATCCCATCATGTCGAACGTTCAGCATTGCTGACTGGATATCCTGGATATCACCACCAATGTCGAAAGTTCAGCATTGCTGACTGGATATCCTGGATATCACCACCAATGCGGTGATTGTCAGTGTGCTGGTGGTGTGCATTTACCCAGCACAGCCCCAACACTTGGACCTTAATTGCAAACTCATGCATCGCTGCCACCTCAGGGCTGATAAGGTCGCGTGACGGCCGGCCCCGCACGCGCCGCGGCAACGTGCGGCCGTCAGCCCGCCTGTCACTGCGGCACACCGCGGCAACGTGCGGCCGTCAGCCCGCCTGTCACTGCGGCACACCGTGAGGCGGGGCCCGAGCACGCCCGACCGGCCGGCAGACGGGGCTCACGTGCGGCCGTCAGCCCGCCTGTCACTGCGGCACACCGTGGGCGGGGCCCGAGCACGCCCGACCGGCCGGCAGACGGGGCTCACGTACGGCCGGCAACGTGCGGCCGTCAGCCCGCCTGTCACTGCGGCACACCGTGGGCGGGGCCCGAGCACGCCCGACCGGCCGGCAGACGGGGCTCACGTGCGGCCGTCAGCCCGCCTGTCACTGCGGCACACCGTGGGCGGGGCCCGAGCACGCCCGACCGGCCGGCAGACGGGGCTCACGTACGGCCGACAACGTGCGGCCGTCAGCCCGCCTGTCACTGCGGCACACCGTGGGCGGGGCCCGAGCACGCCCGACCGGCCGGCAGACGGGGCTCACGTACGATCATGGGCACGTTGAGCGTGGTGATGAGGTCGGTCACGGGGCCGGACGAGTCCTCGCGCACGAACCGCAGCGTCTTGGACAGTCGCGACGAGAGTGTGCCGTTCGCGTGGAATGTGATGTTGCGCCGGTCCCACGTCTCCCTGAAACGTAAGCCGGCTCTCTTCAGTCGCGAGGCGCCGCTCGCGCGTCTTTGCGAGGCACGCGCACCTCGGTCGTGGCGTCAGAGCCGTGGCGAAACTCGCTGCTCGGCCCACTGTCTGTGCCAACACACCTCAGTACGCATCACAAAATACGACAATACACCCTGTCAAAACACAACCCATCACATTTGGTCGATATCGGCATCCCTGTAAAAATACGAAAGGAGAGGGGACCAGAACCACACGCACCTACACTGACTGCCAACGCCTAAAGAACTCAAGAACGCTCCATGTTTTATGAGTGCGCCATTTGTGACGAACTTGTGCTGATCGGCACCGCAATTCTTACCTCTCTGTACGCAGTCGTGTGCGGTTGACTACGTGACCAAACTATGATTTAGTTTTACCTGACGCACATTAATGAAAATCACAATGTATTGTGACAATGGGAAATATGCGAACAAACGAATGAAGGCCGCTATTTTTACGCGGAATCACACCATTCGAAAGGGCGAAACACACATTAGAGCGGGTTACGACCTTTGAAACGCACAGAAGGTACAGCACGTGTGCTAGATTCAATGAATCTGCTCGATAAAAACGCCCCACATTTCGGTGCATGCCAGTGGCGTTTTACGACTTGGCCAAGGAATGCCTTACTACACTGGAACTGCACGGCGTCTTAATGTGCTACGTGGTCTACGTCGTCAGCTTGCTGGAACTGCCCGACAGGCCAATACAAAGGCTTTCCGGCCGGGCATTAGGCCTGTCATATGTCCCAGTTCCCAGGATAGCCGGTCAGAAATAATTGGTATTCATACCAGCGGACTGCGTGGTGGTGGTGGTGGTGGTGGTGGTGGTGGTGGTGGTGGTGATGGTGGTGATGGTGGTGGTGGTGGTGGTGGTGGTGGTGGTGGTGATGGTGGTGGTGGTGGTGGCGGTTGACTTTTGAACGCGTTAACTGTTGGGTCACAACGTCGCCAATCTCTCGCGCCGATTGGTCGCAGGCGAAGAGTAGCGACAAGTGGGAATCAAACCCACAACCTTCTGGCTGGGAGACGGGGATCTTGCCCCCAGACCGGTCGCCCCCATACCAGCAGATTGTGCGGGAGCGTGTCACGGTGGCCGGAGGCTTGATAGTATCCAGGATATTGGCGTCTCTCCTCGTCGATCGACACAGCTCCAACCATTCCGCTGTTCCACATTACACTATCACCTCCTCCACCTCTTCCGCCGCAACTAACGTGACGAGGCGCACCTTCCCATCAGCCTTCGCTGTCGGCGAGATGAGGTCACAGCGCTGACAGTGAGGTCAGCGTTACGCGTGACCCGAGTCAGATGCATGTGCGGTACACATGCTGCACCGCGGTGCGAGTGGAGCTCAGGAGAGCCGAGTAACAGCGGCCCTTCACAGTCGCAGCCCGAAACTATCTAAGCTATGTCCCAGTACCAGGGTGTAGGGAACGCATCATCTTCTATACGAATACAAGAAAGGAAATACGGGAAATCCCCACAGCGGGTGTTCCAAAAACAGCCCGATTCAGGTGCGACAACAAACACGAGGAAGGTCACGGCATGCCTTAGTCATTCCTGGGCTACGACGAAAGAATGACTGGATGATTTGCTTCAGCCAAGGGTCCAATATTCAAATCTAAACAGCAGGATACAATGGCTCTGCATGAACTTTTTGACCATCGGTAATTACACTGCACGGTGCACTGCAGTCATTCGCTCTCTGCACTTTGCTGATATCGTCAAACAAGAAATTTGTCCGAGTCAAGTTCATAAAATACGTTTTACGTGACGATGATATAGCGCTAATATTAGCACACGTAATTTCATACAAGCACCACGAGTGCCTGCCCCATCGCTCCATCGCCTATGACTGCACGACATGGGCAGATAACTACCAGTTCCGCTCCTGACCCATTGGCTTCAATGAGTCTCGGAGGCCTCCATATTCGCAACTAACATCAGACGAGGCTAAATCCTGCTTTGGGTGCAATAATTGATTACGGATTATTTCACACTGTAAATAACCTCCACTTCCGATGTATCCGTGATGGAACACGGATCAGAAACATGTGTTGGATAAATGACATCATAAAATGATCATAAAAAGATCATCAAAAGATCATAAAAACATGCGGCCACGTCAGTTTGCATTATTCAAAAGCCGCCGAGATATGGACACGTGATGAACTGGTAGCAACGAGACGTTTTCAGCGAGGTCAGCGCAAGCATGACGTAGTATCATATGAGACATATTTGGCCATCCCGACATCAATGGCTCTGAGCATACCTATGTCCATGTACAAGCACTGGAGCAAAGGAGCAAATAGCTCTCCGAAGGAGCTCTTCCACACAGAAGTTTTTTCGTTGTACCAGCGCTTTGCTAAATGATCACGCTTTGGTCGAAGCGCCCTTAAACCCAAATAACCAAAGTTGTACCAGCGCTGATTGTAGGACTATCATCCCATATTACTAGACTCCTTTGCTTCTGGTCTGAACTCCTGATCTAAATTTAATGCAACCCTTCTACGGTGGGGACACGTCCAGTACATCCGGTTCCTTAATCAGACAAGACTTACCCGATAACATAGGGCCCGACCTGCTCCACTTTTGGCTTCGCTGTGCCGTTCAGAAAGTCGTCCGCATTGGTCAGATTGAAGAAATACACCTTTGTCTTGATGGCTATCGGTGGCTTCTTCCATGCATGAAAGGTGGGCGAGTCTTTACTGAAGGCCAGCAGCTGCAATCACAGAAGCAACAGTCAGTTAGATAACAGTCGGCCAGGAGTTTAGGAACATGGCGCTGGGTGCGTGGTTTATCTCAGCGTAATGCAAACTTAAATCTGAGCACCACATTTAAGCCGGAGCACCCACAACTTCTCGTTAGGCGAGCCCCCGCCTTGGAGAAGGTAGGGTCGATGAACAAAACGTTAAAATAGCGGCACACGCTGCGTTGGTTAGTGGTCGAGACGCAGTCACACGGAGGTGCCGTGGCACCGGGGCGGAACAGAGGGGTGTGTGGGGGGGTCAGGACTGTGGACTGACCAAACGACGGGGCGATAACAGGGCGGGAGGGAAGGGGGAATACGCTCACAATAGACCACGGGGAGAATAAGCGACGACGGCCTCATCCACCCTCTCTGCTCCCATCTCCCATGTCTTGTGTGTACACTCGGCGGTTGTTTCTGGACGCCCCATGCCCACAAACAAGCCGACGCCGTGTCTCATGACCAACATGACCACTCCGGGAAGTCGGAATGGAGAGAATGAACATTGGACAAAGGCGACTGGGACCTAATATAATGTCTTGTACATACGACCTTGGTAAACACAACCAAACACAAAACATGGCTTCATTACACAAAGCAAATCGTGTACGACTGGCGCAAATCAACAACCCGTCCTCCCACAGGTAGAACGGCAGTTTCCTAAATCCAGGTGGTGCTCAAGTAAACTGAGATGGTGCTCGAGTTCCCTTTGTTAACTATCTGCCATCTCAAGAGTTGAAGCGACGATGAGATATGATGAATCACATTTTGTTGCATGCACCACCGATATTAAGACATACAAAATTTGAAGGTAGCTGATTATCGCTCACACGTATTGCATACATGTCCAGCCATATATTTACCCAGACATCTGCTGGGGGTATTTACCACCTTTGATCTGCGAGGGGAAGGGGGTCAGACATCCCCACCCAATCGATGGTTCTCGTTCACACCGCAAATTATATGTCAGGATCAGTTCATTTCAATGATGCAAGCATAATCGAGCTAAGTACGACCTGCAATGCCACGGGTCATCTCAAATAAAATAATTTCGCCTTTTCTCAAGATGCAATTTGTCGCCTTAAATACACATTCAGTATCCTAGGGACAATGCAATGGCGCATCTGTCCCCTTCCGCATGGCTCTTATTGTACCCACCGCATGGCACCGAACGAAGCTTCCAGTTTCTGGCTCTAGGCTCAGATTCGCCGGCTATTATGTAGGCGTTTTCGTCACGACGTCTCCAGTATCCTTACTTTCTCCCATGTATTTGATAAGTCTGCAGCGGTGTGGGGTGGGACACCGCTATGTACCGAATCTGTCAATACACGTGTTTTGCCACTCCTCCCGCGGATATCTAATGCGTTCATCCTCAGTCTAATGAGTATACCAAGATGATATTTCAGTTTGAAAAATCTCCATATTGCCTGTTTATTTGTTGGTTTATGACGCACTTTATGCACGATCACGACTAATGGCAGCGCCCACACTGCTTTGCCGGTGTGCCGCGGGATTGGGAAATGTCTCAAGCGGTGCGACTGTGGAACCCGGGACCTTGGCATCCAATGCTCAGCATCTTGACCACTCGGCCCCCGCCCGAAATATCCCCATATACTCTACATGATAACCCAGGGTATCTATATATAATACACATGCATACATATAAATAAGCGGGTAAGAGGGGAAGTCGAGGTAGTTTTATTTTAAGTTGTATTAAGAGCTAAAATTGTGTGTGCATAAAATGGCTGCTACGGTACATCTTAATATTAAAATGTCCATGCAGATAAAATAACGCTAGCTACACCGCGCGTTGGATAATTGTGATTTGTGTAACCTCAGGTCACATTCATATGAGGTGAACTTACATGTTTTGCAACAAGGTGTGATTGCGCATAATTAAAGAAAACAGCTACGAACTCGAGCGTTGATAGTAAACCAATGATTCGCAACCAGAACGACGCTGACGTCATGCCACATATTAAGTCATTAAGTGTAATGTAATCCAATGAAGAAGAGCCATGGGTTCTTTTGTGGCGCATTCGACTGCCGGGCCATATAGCGTCGCCAACCTCTCACGCCGATCCATCCGTGTGCCGACTCGGTAATTCCGCGAGTTGCGGGATTCGAACCCACAATCGTACGATAACGTGCCGAATGCCTTATCGACTGGGCTCCACCTGGCAGGGATCGCCGCTGGCGTGCTGTGCGTAATTTCGCCACAGTCTCCCGGATGCGAATAATCACATCGTACATCTTGCCGTGTTTAATTGCGCCGCCGCACACCGGCCGAAAATACCGCCCCGGAGCCATTATAGTGCATTCTGGAATAATTAATTCATTGGCAGCAAAGCAAACATAATTTCCCGGAAATCCTCCGACAAGGACGTCGCAGACGCAACGGCCAGCGGCGTTTCAGAGCGCAGATCACTTGGGCCGCACGCGGCTTGGTTACGAGCCGAGGATCGCCGAGGTGGGGTGCAGTTCCCCGGCCGCCGGGAACGCGCCCAGCGCCGGTGGGGGGGAGGGAACAGTGCCTACATGGCAATGGCAAATCGATAGACTGAGTCTATCCGCAAGGCTCAGCTGAGTCAGACCAGACAGTGACTCATGTGGATATTCAGCAGCGCCCTCGCCACGTCGGTGAAGGGGGGCGGGGGTGCCACACACACACTTTGCTGCCGGTTCAGCGGCGGCGGGTGGGACACGCCTTGGCAATGAAGTAGAACCTTGATATGTTTGGCGATGCAAATTCATCTCCAACTGGAGAACGTGCACCACAATGTACATGACATCTCTAGCTTTCCTACAATGAAATGCATTTCTGCATTGCTGGAGATTGCGGGTGGGTCGTGGGGGGGGGGGGGGGGGGGTCTGGTCCCCCTGGTTTGGTACAGGGCAAATGCTAATTTGTCATTTTCCCTGTTCAATCTCAAAATACGTCGTATGCCTAAATAGTCACCTGCACATCGTAAAACGTAAAAAGGATACCGTAAAAGGGACTTGACCACTTGGTTTGTTGAGAGATCTCCAGCATTGCATGCATGATAATGCCATACCAACGAACAATGTGGAGCTCAAAAACACAGTTTTAAAATTAGCTGCCTTTGTTTGAAAATAACCACTTCCACTCGTCGTTTATGAAAGTTGTCAGAAGACACCCAATCCAGACGCGCAGCCGAGACTTTTCCCCGAGGGTGAACATTTCCGAAATTCACCAACACAAATTAGTCTGTTTTGTTGCCCATTTTCCACGTATTTTTTCAGACGAAGATGAATTGCTGTTGAAACGTCTTGCGAAATTTGATCAACTTCGAAAATAATCACAGGTCGGAAGAAAAATATCCTCTCCATATGCTTCCACAATTTTCGTCGCCACGTTCATGTTTAAAAAGAACACAAACTGAAGGCTGGCCACAGCCCATGTGTGACAAAGGATAGTACCCCGGGAAAAGATACTGCAACGTGTTCCTCTCGGAGGTTTCGAAATGGAACAAGGCAAGGATGGCGTCTGGAAGCAATGGTATTCCTCCCGTATCCACATGTATTTGAGATAAGGCCATGGTGCAGCTTTGCATCCCTTCATGGGCACATAGGCATCCCTAAGCATGCTTCGCACACCTACAAAGTTACACCCATATATAATTTACCATAATTATGCATACAATTTATATTCAGAATAAACAGTGAAGGGGCCTGAATGCACTAAGTGTGTTTGTTTTACCACGTGCATTTGGCAAATAGTCCACTCCCTCTAATCGACGGTAATTTGACCTGTACACTCCCTCCTCCCCCATTTTCCAAACAAATACTGATTCGCCCTTGAATATAAGTACCAAAATGAAACCTTCAGTTCAGTGTCTATTGGAAAGATGACAGGCACTTACTAAATAAAGAGTATTTATAAACAAAAAATCACAGAAATAACATTTGTGCGATGCCACACCTCTTGTGAAGCTCGAATGGGAACTCCAGTGGAGTGCAGTGGTTCGGTGTCGGGGAACTCCAGGGCAGTGCAGCGGTTCGGTGTCTGGGAACTCCAGGGCAGTGCAGCGGTTCGGTGTCGGGGGAACTCCAGGGCAGTGCAGCGGTTCGGTATCGGGGGAACTCCAGGGCAGTGCAGCGGTTCGGTGTCGGGGGAACTCCAGGGCAGTGCAGCGGTTCGGTATCGGGGGAACTCCAGGGCAGTGCAGCGGTTCGGTGTCTGGGGAACTCCAGGGCAGTGCAGCGGTTCGGTGTCTGGGAACTCCAGGGCAGTGCAGCGGTTCGGTGTCGGGGAACTCCAGGGCAGTGCAGCGGTTCGGTGTCTGGGAACTCCAGGGCAGTGCAGCGGTTCGGTGTCGGGGAACTCCAGGGCAGTGCAGCGGTTCGGTGTCGGGGAACTCCAGGGCAGTGCAGCGGTTCGGTGTCGGGGAACTCCAGGGCAGTGCAGCGGTTCGGTGTCGGGGAACTCCAGGGCAGTGCAGCGGTTCGGTATCGGGGAACTCCAGGGCAGTGCAGCGGTTCGGTATCGGGGAACTCCAGGGCAGTGCAGCGGTTCGGTGTCGGGGAACTCCAGGGCAGTGCAGCGGTTCGGTGTCGGGGAACTCCAGGGCAGTGCAGCGGTTCGGTGTCGGGGAACTCCAGGGCAGTGCAGCGGTTCGGTGTCGGGGAACTCCAGGGCAGTGCAGCGGTTCGGTGTCGGGGGAACTCCAGGGCAGTGCAGCGGTTCGGTATCGGGGGAACTCCAGGGCAGTGCAGCGGTTCGGTGTCGGGGGAACTCCAGGGCAGTGCAGCGGTTCGGTGTCGGGGAACTCCAGGGCAGTGCAGCGGTTCGGTGTCGGGGAACTCCAGGGCAGTGCAGCGGTTCGGTACCGGGAACTCCAGGTGAATGCAGCGGTTCGGTGTCGGGGAACTCCAGGTAAGTGCAGTGCTTCGGTGTCGTCCTGGTTGTGGCCGACAACGCCCCTAAATCAATAACGATGTCTTCCAATAGTTCGGAACGAGCTTGGTCGGAGCAAAACTTTCCGACTTGGGTCTTTCATTCCGGTCAAAGTGTCGGCGATGTTTGGAGCTTATGACGTTCTGATTGGCTCCTCGCAATTATATTATAATCCGATATGATTCATTGGATTCATAACGTGACTCATCGACGCCCCAAGTTCGCCAATTTCTCGTATCACTCGATCCACCGAAGCGGGAGCTCCACAGCTCCAAAAGTGTAGCGTGCTGTCAGCCAAACGGAGCCTCCGCTAACGAGTCCCGTCCGCTCGAAGCCAGCTGCCTCTCGCCGCGACAGACACTCGGCGCCGCTCGACTTCCCCCAATGACGCACATTGGAGCAATGTGCACACCTATACACTTCCGAACGCTCGACTTGGGCGTGTTGATGTTTAGTGAACGTTTGAAGAGGACGCTTAGTAACGTTTAGTTGTTTGCTGAATGTGACGATTTAGGGACGTGGTGCCTGCAGGGTGTCATGCCGTAACGACCAAAACACAAACGAGAGAAGCACTGGCTGATCGTCTGACATACGGTAAGTATGTCCGATAAGGAAGATGCGCTGCTTCAACAAGGGGAGACGATGTGACCACTGGGTTATAACCAGGGCGGATCCCGGGATAGTCACGGGGAGAGAACACCACTCGTTTTCGTTGACTGCTCAATTTGCATTCATAATCAACCTACAGCCATTGCAAACGCTAATGCAATATATACACTATATATATTATTTTTATATATATATATATATATATATATATATATATATATATATATACTCTGCAAACAGAGTACTCAAAATTCGAGGTGTTTTGCAAAAATTGATGAGGGATCTAAGTATAGATAGGCTCTCTTCAGATGACCACCCACTGGACCAAATCCTGGCTCAGTCACTGCACATCGAAGCAAAGGTAACAAAATCCGTATATGTGTGCTGTATAGTACTATAGTAAGTAGTATTACATGAGCATAGTGCAGACCGTAATCGGATTAAACAATCGCTTAAATCCTGAGATTTAGCATTGACCCCATGGAGTTTACCGGAACGAATTGGTCCAAAAACTGTCCATTGTCCCTCCCCCACCTCTAAACTCAGACGTTCCACCACCTACGAGTTTTGGCCGCATTGATCAAACTGTCATCGTCTAGCATCTATAACGTAGGAGCAATATGGTCTTGACCAAATATTTACCGCAACTCTACCACCATTTGGCCATGCTACCTCCACTCGGCTCCTCATTTTATCTCAGAATAGAGCACGGAGACAGACAGACAGACACAAATACCACAAATACTGCACGCTATTGCGTTGCAGTACGCTTCGGTGAAGAAGAAATGGCAGCAAAGCTAATCTCGGAAATGTGGCCATATAAGTGGCTAGCCCGGACGGAGCAATCACGAGCCGGCACTAAGCCGGCCTAGGCTTAAGCTTAAGCTAACACGAGGAAGCGCCTAGCCCGACGCGTCGTCGCCGTTGAGCTGCGAGACGAGGGCACGAGTGGTCTCCACTGAGCTGCGAGACGAGGGCACCACGCCACTTCGTGACGAACCGTGTACGCCACGTCACAACGCGGTGGTCACATTTCGGCCTTGCCTGGCTCATCAACATTCAGTCAACCGTCGGCCGTCGGTCACATTCGACAGACATGGTGCCAGTAAGGCAGTGTGCCGAGCACCAAATCCGTCGGCATTCGCACCAGCCGCGCGTGCACAAATGGATCCGAAGAAAAACGTGTCACAAAAACGCGCGCCGTATCGCTCCAAGTGCTGTCGATGGTATCAGTCGTGCTGCCGCTGACTGATTGTATCAGTCGGCGGCGGGGACTAACTTCCCAACTCCCAATTATCTCGGTGGGCTCGGTCTGCCTCAGCGATCAGTTGGGGGGCGTCCACGACTCGGGATGGCGCGGGAAACGGCCGAGGTCATCCGTCCGACCAGCGGCACCGTTGGAACGGTGAACGCCCGACAGGCAGCGGGCTGGTCCCTCTCCCGCAGGCCGCGGTACTGCAGTACATGAGCCAGGCTGGTCCCTCTCCCGTACTGCGGTACATGAGCCAGGCTGGCCTCGCTCCCGCCGGCCGTGGTACTGCAGTACATGAGCCAGGCTGGTCTCTCCCGTACTGCAGTACATGAGCCAGGCTGGTCTCTCCCGTACTGCAGTACATGAGCCAGGCTGGCCTCGCCCCGCCGGCCGTGGTACTGCAGTACATGAGCCAGGCTGGTCTCTCCCGTACTGCAGTACATGAGCCAGGCTGGCCTCGCTCCCGCCGGCCGTGGTACTGCAGTACATGAGCCAGGCTGGTACCTCTCCCGTACTGCAGTACATGAGCCAGGCTGGTCCCTCTCCCGTACTGCAGTATATTAGCTGGGCTGGTCTCCCGCCGGCCGCGGTACTGCGGTTTATCAGCCACGCCGGTCGGGTCGGCTGCCGCCGGTCGTCTCAACAGTCGGCCGGATTGGCACACCGCGCTGACGACACGGCGGGAGGCCATCCCACAGACGGCCGGGGACGCACAGCGACACTGGCGGCAGCAACAGGCCGCCAACACCGGCCGCCGCCACACCGCGCCGGCCGGCCACGCCAAATTCCACTTGAAGTGATGGCCGGGCCGACCGCCATATGGACCACCGACGGCGCACGGCGGGCCAAACGGCGCCCGAGCGCGTCCAAAAACGCTTCGGTACAACGGAGCGGCTTTAGCGAGATTTTTGGGATGGCCCAGCAATACTAAGGCTAGCTAGTGGAAACTGAATTAGTGGAACCCAGTACATATCTGCAGTTGTTGTGATGGGGTGATGATGATTATTGGGGTTTTAGGGTGCGTCAACCCATGTGGGTTATATTGCACCCATAACAAACTTATTTAGACAGGCGTCAGATTGTCACGTTCGAATAAAAGATGTCTGATGGAGTAAGATATCATCTAGGCAGGTGCATATGTCACTTGAAATTGTATCTCCGCGAGGAAGCGCAAGACTGTTCTGTTATATATAAATCGGGAATCGTTTCCCAATAAGTCAACAAATCTCAGGGTATTCGCATCATATCCGAAGTTCCGCCTGCGTTCTTCTGCATATGCTGGGCACGCCACCAGCACATGGTATACAGTCAGCGCGGCATTACACTTCACACATTCCGGCCTGTCGTCCCCGCACAGTAAGTATCTATGTGTTGCTGGCGTGTGACCAATTCTGAGACGACAAATGGCCACTTTGTCCCTTCGGCTGGTTACTGGTTTTACGCCCCACCACCCCTTAAGAATTTTAGCCCCCCCAACCCTCCCCCCAATTGTTCGGGGGTAAAAAAAAAGCAAGGGGAGACCCCAAACCAAAACCCCCCCTTTTAAAAAAAACAAAACCCCCCCCCCCAACCCCCCCCCCCCCCCCCCCCCCCTTTTTTCGACTGAATGACGAGGGCCACAGTGCCAATTGTGGTTTGATTTGCTTCAATTTGTTTAGTTCTATTCGGTCCCAGCTTTCCTGCCACTGCCTGAAAAGAAATGATATAGTTGGGTAGTGGTCACTAGCAGGAAGTGGAAGCGCACGGCGACATGGTGCATGTGCCGCACGCCCTGCAGCCTGATCTGCCAACTCATTTCCACGGATTCCTACATGTGCTGGAATCCAGCAAAGTGAGACCTGCTTTCCCATACGATGGAGCGAAGTGAGTTGCAATAAAATGTCTCGTACAATGACGTTTTTGGGATTAAAACCACGCAATGCCAAGATACTGCTGAGAGAGTCAGTCAGGATAACATGTAAAACCTCTTCATCAACTTCGATGTACGCCAGTTGATGGCGATCAACTCGGCAGTGAATACCGTGGCGTGTGGCGGCAGGGAGAATGATCCTGTGACGGATCCTCTCACGAAGGCACTACCCACTCCGGTGTTTATCTTCGAGCCATCCGTGTAGGTGTGAGGTAATTATGATACGTTGTGGATATATGTTCTAACGAGTGTAAGTGTAGCTCCTCTTTTGTGACATCTCGCTTTCTCATGTCCGCGAGGGAAATATCGATAGAGGGGGAGATCAGCTCCCACGGAGGAGTAGACAGTTCTTCATATTGCCGAATTCCTTGTAGTCGTATTTCCATTCGTCTCAGGAGCGTCCTCATTCGCACACAGTAAGGGGTTCCTCTCCTAATGTGATTATCACCACTGCTCTGCCCTCGTGCGACCGGTCGTGTTTTTGTGCTCCCGTGACGAGGGAAAACCGTGAGTAAAAGATTGGGCACAGGTGGTTAGTGGAGGGAGGATTTGTTCTATTGTAGGCCTAGGTTAAGAAGGAGCGGTTATATTGTTTAAATTGAGTATATTAGACTAATCCTAGGTATTCTAAGCTTCTATAATTATCGATCGGCCACGGGACGTTTGTAGACGGGTGGAGCGGCCACGTGGCTTAGGTTTCTGTTAGCATAGAGGAATAAGTTTGTGTCTGCTTGGTGTTTTAGTTGAAGATTAAAATAGTGAGCTTAACTTACACTAGGTAGCTTCTAGAATTATCGATCGGCTACGTGGACGCTTTGTAGATGGGTGGCGCGGCCTCGTGGCTTAGGTTTCTGTAGTGCAGAGGAATAAGTTTGTTTTTTTCGTGGTTAGTTTAAAATAGAGTTGAAGACTAAAATAGTGTGCTTAAATTACACTAGGTATATCTTCTTGTCCTGGTGTTATTGTATAGGTATCTAGGTTTTTGATTATATTAGTGTTTAGTTTGGTTTAGTTGGAGTTTGTAGCTGGTGAGAGACGGGATAACTTTATTTTTAAAAACAATAATACAAAAATGCAAGGTGACTGTGGGAAGTGTAAGTGTATGGTAGTCATTGGGGACTTGAGTAAGAAAGTAGATATGTTAGCAAGGGAGGTGGAGCGTCTGAAGTGTTTGTGGCAGGCCCACATAGGAAATGTCAGCCAGGCAAGCCAGGTGCAGGAGTCTAGAGTGATAGGGTGGAGATAGTATGGACCATGATAGTAGAGAGTGGAAAGTAGCAAGACGCCAGAGTACGAGACTAGCTTTAAGGAAAATTGACAAAGGCTAATAATATATTTGAGGTACTGCAACAGAGAGATAGTAATGCTGCTAAGGAGGAAGGTAGGAACGACCAGGCAGCTGATGATAGAGAGGGGGAAGTTTTAGTTATAGGGGACTCAAGAGTGAGGTACATGGACCGTACTTTTTGTAGCAGGAACCCCAACAAACTGACTCGTGTTTGCTACCCAGGGGCCCAGGTAAAGGATGTTGGTGATAGGATAGAAAGAGTGATGAAGGGTAGGGAGAGAGCACAACAGTAATTGTGCAGGTTGGTGTAAATGATGTAGGAAAAGCAAAAACAGAGGAAACAATACAAGAGTATAGGGCTTTGATAGGTAGGTTAGCTGTGAGTAGGAAACGAGGAATGGTAACATCCATCCTCCCTATGGTTAACGTAAGCATAGCGTGGTACTCGAGGGCCATTGGGCTGAACACCAGGGTGGCCAAAATTTGTAAGGAACTTGGGGTGGGGTTCTTGGATTTGTGGGGATTTCTGGGGAGGACTGAAATGTTTGCATTAGATGGGTTACATTTGAGCAAGAGAGGAGTTGAATTGCTCAGCAATAGGTATGAGGAGGCTCTCATTAGGAAACAGGGAAACTAGGCAGGTCATGGGGGGATGTAGCTGATAGAGAGAGAAGTCTTGCAAACACCTCAGTCAGCAAATAGGGGTAGCAGTAGATCAAGGGCAGAGTGGTAGCTCATCCAGAGATGATAGAGCTACTCAACATGAAAAAGCCAAAGAGGGTTATGGAACTTTTGTTAAGTGTATGATGCTTAATGCTCAGAGCATTCGATCCAAATTTGATGAGTTCAAGTGTTATGTTGCTGAGGAGAAACCAGATTTTGTTTGCATTACTGAGGCATGGGTCAGTGAGGCATATTTTGGGGATAACTTGCAGGACTATGAGATCCAGGAATACAATATGTTTTCATGCAATAGGGGTCCAGCAGTGAAAGGGGGTGGTGTAATGCTCTATGTTAATAGCTTATACAGTTCTCAGAAAGTAGCAGATGGGGTAAAAAATGTGTCTGTGGAGTCCATTTAGCTTGATGTTGCTGTGGGAAGAGGCAACAGCAATAAACTGAGGATTGGAGCTTTGTATCGATCAGGAACCTTGCCACATTCTCAGCAACTGGAGCTCGATAAGGTGATTTGTGAGCAAATCAATAGAAACTTTCAGAGGAAATGCCTTATTCTTGGTGACTTTAATCTAAAAGGATATGAAAATGTTGGTGTTGGCTCACCATCATGTAAACTGTTTAGGAAATGCCTTGAAGAGGACTTGTTCTTACACCAGTTTGTAATGGAACCAACCAGGCAGGGCTCATTCTTGGATCTTGTCTTTCAGATTTAAGTGATTTAGTTCAAGACTTGACTGTAGGAGAAACTCTGGGAAGAAGTAACCATAACATAGTGAGATTTAAGGTACAAATAGCAGGGACAATCAAGGATAACTTGGCAAAGATTCCAAATTTTAACAGGGCAGACTTTGACTCCATGAGAGAGGCTTTAAGTGCCATCAAATGGGAAGAATAATTTTTTTATTTAAATGCCTGTGAAATGTGGGAAAAGTTCAAATCTTACTTGAGGGAAATTCAGATTAGACATGTCCCCCAAAAGCAAATGCGCAAAAGAAGGGTAGGAAAGCCAGCATGGCTTACACCAGATTTGAGGAAATCAATTAAGGCTAAGAAAGATGCATTTAGAGTATTTAAGGAAGCTTCAAATATCGTACATCTAAGGTCGTATCAAAAGCTAGAGATGCTGTGAAGCAGAAAACCAGAGCAAGGCGGGCAAAGAATTGGATTTGGCTAGGAACTGTAATGGGGACAGTAAAAAATGATTTAGTTTCTACAAGCTAAGTAAAGTTTCAAGCACAATAGGTCCACTGGAAGTAAATGGGACTATATCGAGTGAGGATGGTGAGATAGTTGAGGAGCTGAGCAAGCAGTTTAAATCAGTGTTTACAGTGGAGGATGTGACAAATTTGCCAACCGTGAACCACAGTTCAGTGACAGGTGATCAGACACACAATGTTGATTTCATTGATAGTGATGTTGTTTTCAATTATATCAGAAAAATAAAGCCAAACAAGGCAGCAGGACCTGATGGAATTTATGCTAGGTATTGCGGGAAGCTGAAAAGGAAGTGGCAATTCAACTTAGTATAATATTTTGTAGATCAGTTTCACAAAATGAAATTCCAACAGATTGGAAAAGCGCAAATGTAGTTCCTATTTTCAAGAAAGGAGAAACAGGGAAAGTTGAAGATTATAGGCCAGTAAGCCTCACATCCCTTGTCTGCGAGGTACTCGAATCAATTATCAAAGATAGAATAGTTAGTTTTCTGAAGGAAACAGATTGATTCAAGATACTCAACATGGGTTTAGAAAAGGGAGATCGTGTCTCACAAATCTCTTGGACTTTTTAAATTTTGCTACAGAACAATTTGATCAGGGAAATCAGGTTGATGTAGCATATCTTGACTTTAGTAAGGCCTTTGACAAGGTACCCCATAAACGGTTAATGATGCAGCTTCAGGTCCATGGCATTGCAGGTAGCATCCTAAAATGGATTGAGTTGTGGCTTTCAGATGGACAGCGAGAGTGATGCTTAATGGTACAAAGTCATCAGGGCAAAATGTTCTTAGTGGAGTCCCTCAGGGTCGGTACCGGGGCCACTGTTGTTAATTATATTTGTGAATAGCATTGAATGTGGCCTACAGTAAGGTTTTGAAATTTACGGATGATTTGAAGATCCTTAGGGCAATAACAGGGCACAATGAGCAGGTTTTGCTGCAGAACGACTTAGACGAGCTTGTGAAGTGGTCCGAAAAATGGCAAATAAAGTTTAATTTTGATAAGTGCAAAGTCATGCATGTAGGTAGGCAGCATATGAAGGCGCCATACTTGATGGATGGCCAAGCACTATCTGTGACTCAGCAGGAGAAGGACTTAGGTGTTATTTTGAACACAAAATTGGGGGCATCAGAACAGACCAAAGAAGCCAGAAGAAGGCACTAAGAATGCTTTGGGCGATACAGAGGAATGTGTCATACAAAAGTGAGGAGGTCATCAGGAAGCTTTACTGTGCATATGTCAGACCACATTTGGAATACTGTGTCCAAGCTTGGTCCCCTAGTTATGAGAAAGATTGTTGGCTTTTAAGAGAGTACAAAAGAGGGCAACACAAATGGTTAATGGTATAGGCAACCTGGCATATGAGGAAAGATTGAAGAAATTGAATATGTTTTCACTTAGATATAGAAGGCTCAGAGGAGATCTCATGGAGGTTTTTAAATTTGTTCATGGTCAGGAACAGGGATATCTCAGGGAAATGTTTGAATTTAACAGAAATGATGCAATTAGAGGTCATCAATTCAAAATTAAAGTTAATCACAGCAGGACAAGGTTAAGACAGTCTTTCTTCAACAACAGGGTAGTAGAACACTGGAACCAGCTGCCAGGAACAATTGTCAGTAGCAACACACTGAACATCTTTAAGAACGGCATAGACAATCATTATAAGAATAGGGGCTTGTTTTTCTGTATTCCAGGAGGGTTGATTGACAGATTTGGTGGGCAACTGGTTCAGTGTACAAAGTGCAACCAAGAAGGGCCCTTGTGGCTCATAGTTGCACTGATCTTTTATGTCTTTATGTCTGTATGATTAAGAAGGACCGCATACATGTCATGAGCAAAAATCGCCGGACATGACGGGTGTGTCGGGAACTGTCGCATTTTGCAGGCGTATCGAAGACCCAGCATGTCGCGTCTCATAGACAGTGGAGGCTCATGCGCATCAGCTAGCACGCTAACCGTGGGAGAAGTGCGAAATGCCCCTGTAATTATTCGCACCGCAGCATGATGTACTGGGTCAAGCGTTCGCTTTGTAGTAGCACACGCGCCATCGTATACAAAACAAGCGTAGTCGAACTTCGACCGGATCAGACTACGATACAGCAGGTGTAGTCTTTCTATCAGCACCGTATGACATACGGGATACACACTTCAATATCGCAAGTGCTTTAAAACATTTGTCTCGGAGTGTTTTGATATGTTCTCTGTATGTAAGACGATGATCAAACTGCACACCAAGGAAACGGGCCACTGGTGCTGTAGCCACATTTTGCCCGTACAATCTCAACGCCATGTCCGGGCAGTTACGCCTACGTCGACAGAAGTGTACTGCAGATGTCTTTGCTATAGAAAACTTGAATCCGTTTGTATGTCCCCATTTTTCAAGGCGGGAATTTGCAAGCTGCAGCTGTCGCTCCATAAGATGGGTTGACGAGCTGTGCGACCAGATTGAGATGGGGTGAAGTGTCCCCTGTACATTGAAGGGGAGGGGTCGAGCACCCCCCCCCCCACACAAGAAAAAATAAAAGGCCCAGAACATGCTCATCGGTCGAACGTTCGACGAATGAGTCTAATGTTTCGGCGAACGTTTCGCTCAAACATTCATACACCCATGTTTTCCATACCAGCTACCATCGGCTATCATTTGCAATTGATAATAACAGGGCAAATCTCATCACCCAATTCATGCCTATCTGAAATGTGAAGCAGCATAGCATGTGCGTCACCGCGGCAGAAGTACGAGGCGACGAGTCACCCAAACTTTGTGAAGTTTAACATGACGTCTATACCACTTGTTATTGAACACCCATTGCGATTCGTGACAAAAAGTAACGTAAAAATCCTCTCGTCCGCCTGTGCAATATACATGATGACGCACATGGGAGGCAGTGATTACGATCTGGTTGGTTATTGGTTTTTACGACAAGTCGACCGTCGAGTCATGTAGCGTCGCCAATCTCACGCCGATTGGTCGCGGGCGAAGAGTAGCGACAGTTGAGACTCGATCCCGCAATCTTTCGATTGCGAGACGGGCAGAGGTCGAAAGAAGAAACATGTGGTGCTCACTGACCCGCCGTTCATTTTCATGCCATTCCCAAAGAACAAAAATCGCCGGACTGTTAGCGCTCACACTTCAAAATAAGAGACTATGCAGAAAAATAAACCACTGTGCTACGCTTCCGCCGGCCCACCTCGCCACCTGTGACATCACCGAATGACGTCATCGGAAGTAAGCAGTCTGCGGCCGCGTGGCGGGCGCACCTCGTGTGAAGTTGGCAGCGCCGCCCTCAATATGTGTCCCGGCTCTGCTTCGCGCATGGCGTGTCGCCACCACACAGCACTTCCTGGCCAGGGCATGGTTCACTTTTGGGTTCCGAATTTTGGCGATTATTTATGACTCGGATGATTCATTTAGACAATTTTATTCCGGAAGCTTTATTTCAAGCTCAGACGGCTTTCGCTTTTCCTGTAGGCAGCGTAGTAGTGGTTACAACTTTCTGAAACATTGCTACGAGTAATAGATAAAATAACTTTAAGTAGGATCTGGCAGGTTATGATCGCTGAAATAAACCACGCAAGAATATGTGCACGCTAAAATATGGCGCTTTGAGGGCCATTAACCCATTCCGCCCCTCCCCTTCCATTGTCTTGGGCATTGGAGGAGACCATTTCGAAAATGACGAGCGTCGGTCAGTGTGGTCAATGTGGTGCCAAAAGGGTCCTACTGGCTAACATTCATACTGGCACAAGGGCGAATCCAGGAATCCTCACGGAGGGGAAATCGTCTGGAGCGGCACCACTGCCTCGGAGGGGCGCCACTGTGGAAGTTCCTGAACGCAGTATTCTCAAATTCATTCTGTGTTAGGTGTCCGATGACAAAACAAATGGCAGGGATGAGGAAAACATGTAAAATGAAAGTACTTAGCTGTACATTTTGGGTCACGTGAAATGTTGAATCCCAATTAGAGCTGTGCAATTTGATTGAAGGACGGAACTATTGTCATGGGTGACTAAAACAAAACAGACAAACATTTTTGGCATTACGTGTAAAGAAAATATACGACTTTCAATATACCAGGAGGTGCTGAGTTGACATCAAAAGTAACGATAAAGGTTATATTTTATTACTCAACGTTTCGGCCAGGGGCCATCGACGATGGCCCCTGGCCGAAATGTTGAGTACTAAAATATAACCTTTATCGTTACTTTTGATATCAACTCAGCACCTGGTATATTGAAGGTCGTATATTTTCTTTACACGTAATGTATGTATATGTAATGTAATAATATTATTATGTATTATGTAACGTAATAATGTAAAACCCAGGAGCATCTAAGAGCCTTTCTTCGTTGTATTAAACAAACATTTTTGGGATGCAACATCTGCATCGAAGAAAAACTATGCATCCTGCATGATCATAACATGCACACGATTGACGAGTTGCTTGGTACAAGGATGTAGAAGAGATATCGGAAGTGATGTGAGAAAAAGTTGCGTCGGGTATCAATTTGCACTCAACTGCGATAATTTGAAAATCCTCCCTGGACGAACACTTTCGGCTGAAAATCCATTGAACAGGAGGGGGGGGGGGCGTTCGTGTACTAGACTACCGAAGAGGCACCGTGCTCTCAAGAAGGCGCCTTTTCAGGTTAAAGGGTGCCACCCTTCCATACTGGGGTGTAGCTCATGCTTTCAGGAGGGCACTTCCCTCCCCTATGTTGGCTTTACCCTCCAATAACTTCAACATTCAACATGGGGCCCTGTGTGGTATGCTCTCGAATCCATTTAGGCCCGCCCATTGCTTTCATGCATTGTGTCCTCCCAATAATTTTCAGAAACCCACACCTATGCTTCTATGTGTGAGGCCCGATCGGAATCCGCCACTGCATTGGCACGCGCTGCCTTGGTATGCCACAGATGCATATATGCAGACGATGCGCATAACACATCGTCTGGGGCGTGGCCGTCATCGCCCAAGGTGCCCCGAGAACTGAAATAGCACCAGACGAATTGAGCATCTGCTCTCCAGGCCTAGAAAGACGCCCCCGAGGCCGGAAAAGAAGTTACGATACCTGGTTGGTTATTGGTTTTACGACACGTCGACCGTTGAGTCATATAGCGTCGCCAATCTCTCACGCCGATTGGTCGCGGGCGAAGAGTAGCGACAGGTGAGACTCGAACCCACAACCTTTCGATTGTGAGACGAGCATCTTACCCCTAGACCACTCGCCCCCCCCCGTTCAGATACCTGAAAGGGCACCACCAGATCTGAAATACGCCTAGCAGGTGAAAAGAACGCTGGGGGCAGGCGAAGTGAGGCAGCAACGTTAACTCTTTCGTAGTCAACAAGTAATGAACTACGTTGTTGTCGCACTTGCGTTATTTGGGCGCCCTAAAGCCCAAATAACAAACAGAAGTGCGGCAACAACGTAGTTCATTACTTGTTAACTACGAAAGAAGGTTCTCCAGAAAAGAAGGTGTGAAGTACTGATTCACTGTCCATCCGAATTCTTCCCGGGCTGACTGACGATAGCCACCTGAACTCAAAACCCCACGACCGCACACCTGAGCCGGCCGACCTACGACCTAACCTAAAAGAGCAAACAAACCTCCAACCCGAATTCGCAGGCCTTAGTGTGCCTCAGACCTATGACCGCGCCTAATCCGGCAAACTTTTACCCTCGAGCCTAATCCCAGCCAACAAATGTGGAGTCTGTGACCTCGGCCATAAGGACGACTTCATTGCCACGATAAACGTCGCGGCAGAACACGATGACGGCCCATCGTGAGGGCCGGCTAAAAGGCGACAGTTCATCGTTATCCGCTTCAAGCAAGCATCGCGGTATAATTTGCGTCACAAATAGCTTGGTAGTCAGGCTGGAGAGTCCTGGCACCTGAATGTCCTGCATAAATCTACTGTTGACCGCCACACCTATGTACCTAGGTGCTACTTAGGTATAGTACATACCACAGCCACCTTGAGATGTTGCGAAGTTGCTAACGTCACTGCACGCACTGGACCACGATCCAATGGTTAAATCCCGTCTTGCGACTTCAAGGTGAGCCCAGTCGCGGTCGTGATGCAATCGAGCCGCGCCTCCGAGGACGACCAATCGTGGTCCGGCCTGCGCCGGGCCTGCACCAGGAGGTGAAAGTGATGGGGAGCCGGCCAGGTGTGTTGGGATTAACATCGAGGAGAAGGTGCAGGTCCCAGGAAACGGCGACCGCAGGTGGCGCGAGAGGCGGCCGGTGTGGCTCGGCGGATGGACCACGGATCCATAGTCTTGCCGCTACCGCCAAGCGTTCTCTGCATACACGCCGCCCAGTGAGATGTCGATCAGACCACGGCAGAGAGATATAGACCGACAGTCAGACAGCCAGGCAGAGACAGAAACAGAGACAGAAACAGAGGGAGAAAACCCTATAATAGCGTTGGGCAGAGCAAAGCGCCTATAATAGCGCGCGAACATGAGGTCACGCTTACAAAGTAAGCGAACACTGCCGAGGTCATTGCCTTATCATCCGCAGACACGGCTGGCATAATTATTTCAATGTGCACCCCAAGACCGAGGGACCAATGAATTTCAGGATCCGGCCTCCAGGATCCGGCCTCCAGGATCCGGCCTCCAGGATCGCATATGGAGTTCCACTTTGAGGATCGAGGCGTTAATTGGACAAAAGAGTGCGGACGTCTCTATTGTCAACGTAATTATATGTATAGCTACACCCCTTATCCGTTACAGCATAGCAAAGTGCTATTTGATTTGTAGGCCAACCACTCATTCTTGCCTTGCATTCACCAAGGCATAAATTCCAACCTCAGGTGGTTTTTGTTGCATTGAAAATACAGAGAACAGAAGTCTGCGCTATGCTAAGTACCACCAATGATAGCAAGAACTCTCGGCGTGCGATGGCATGCACATCATCGTCATAACGTTTACTGTAATCCGACTTGCGATTATATTGAACATTTTCTCAGTGGTGCAAAACCACTAGGTGCTTAAATCATGGCACCTATCTGAAAGCGTGAAATGACACTGGAGTGAAGGATAAACATAAGTACACTTTTCTTCACGGGACATTTTCTCATGCATCCCTAACCGCCGACGTCACAGAATCCACCACCCAATCCAGCATAGGTCGCGACCCCAATTTAGTGCGACTTTAGGCCATTGCTAACTAGATAACTAGTTAGTTTATGTCAAATCTATAGGTTTCGAATACAAAGTTATCAAAATGGCAAGCCACCACCCGACCGTCGTTACATCCGGAGGTTGGAGCACTAAAAACAACCGGCAACAGGTGACTGCGTTTACACCGGGTGCGGTTTCCCCAGAGAGCTGCACAACGCCGACAAAACATGTGTGGCCTCTGAGCAAGCCCTGTAATGAAGATGTAATGCAGACGCCGTCACGGGTTCTGAACAAACTGTGTAACCGGACACGTTGTGCCGCAAAGACCAGACCGCCAAGACCAGACATGCAGCAGCATAGTGTGGGAGACATCCACGGAAGCCGCACACCGGGCAAGGCTGTGGTACCAGGCAGGGATGTGGTACCGGGCAGGGATGTGGTACCGGGCAGGGTTGTGGTACCGGGCAGGGTTGTGGTACCGGGCAGGGTTGTGGTACCGGGCAGGGTTGTGATACCGGGCAGGGTTGTGATACCGGGCAGGGTTGTGGTGGTGGTGGTGGATTTGTGCTTTAGGGCGCGTCGACTGCATTGGTCATTTTGCGCCCATGGGCAGGGTTGTGATACCGGGCAGGGATGTGGTACCGGACAGGGATGTGGTACCAGGCAGGAATGTGGTACCAGGCAGGGTTGTGATACCAGGTAGGAATGTGGTACCATGCAGGGCTGTGGTACCATGCAGGGTCGTGGTACCATGCAGGGCTGTGGTACCGGGCAGGGTTGTGATACCGGGCAGGGATGTGGTACCGGACAGGGATGTGGTACCAGGCAGGGATGTGGTACCAGGCAGGGATGTGGTACCGGGCAGGGTTGAGGTGCCATGCAGGGCTGTGGTACCATGCAGGGACGTGGTACCATGCAAGGATGTGGTACCGGGCAGGGTTGTGATACCAGGCAGGGATATGATACACGCAGGGCGGGTTATGGTACCAGGCAGGGCTGTGGTTCCAGGCAGGGCTGTGGTACACGGCAGGGTTGTGGTGCCAGGCAGGGATGTGGTACCATGCAGGGCTGTGGTACCGGACAGGGCTGTGGTACCGGACAGGGCTGTGGTACCGGACAGGGCTGTGGTACCGGACAGGGCTGTGGTACCGGACAGGGCTGTGGTACCGGACAGGGCTGTGGTACCGGACAGGGCTGTGGTACAAGCACGATAGGGTCACAGTGTGGGATAATTTTCCACCCTTCACACTTTTGGTTGGTTATTGGTTTTTACGACACGTCGACAGTTGAGTCATGTAGCGTCGCCAATCTCACGCCGATTGGTCGCGGGCGAAGAGTAGCGACAGGTGAGACTCGAACCCACAACCTTTCGATTGTGAGACGAGCATCTTGCCCCTAGACCACTCGTCCCCCCTTCACACCTTTGGAAAAAAATGTCATTTTTAGGTCTGTTCCTAAGTATGCGCTCAAGACAGAATCCAATCGTGTTCTCACATGAATAGCCATACATAAATATACGTGAATAGCCATATATAAATCACCGTTTGCCATGTCATAATCCCATAGTACCATCTGGGATGGAGAGGGAGCAGCATAGCCTATGGGCCTGTTCCCCATGGTGACCCTCTGGCTGATGTTGGGATCCACTTTAGGTACCCTTGTCTAGCTATATTTAGTTGTCGACACAAACTCATGGTGATGTCATTCGAAAAAATGTACATATTCTTGCATGTGATAACATGGGGCCCCAGTAGCATGTCAAGACCAACATGGGCAGAGTAGAGATGCCAGTACGAGTTGAAGAATGCCGGCTTGCCAGCATACACGGTGGAAACTGAACTCCGGATCACTGCTTAATAGTATATTGACCAATATAACATGACCGTACTAATATTGAGCATTATTCCTATGATGGCTGAGTGCATGATTAACCGGTACAGGTCAATTAATAAACAAGCGTACATTCATGTGCAGGTTGCCCTTCATTTAATTAAATGAATTCACCAGATCAGCCTATTATTTTATGAATTATTTATTCATGAATTGATTGAAATGACATGTATATTATATATATATATATTATATAATTTAAATAATTAGTTAATTATTTTATGATATAATAATTATCGTGACTGGTGGCACCGATGATATATGTTATGAAATAACAATTATCGAGACTGGTGGCACCGAGTGCTACGAAATCGAACTCATTACCGACCTTTTCCACAACTTCCGGAACAAACTCATAAAAGTGGGATTAATTTCTAAATTTAATACCAGAAATTCGAGAAAAACATTAAAATTGTCCAATGATATTACTAGACGCTAATCACATCAGAAATGAAGACTATGTGCCAAATTACCCTGGTTTAGCCACCTTTATTTCACAATAGTCCGTATTATGGCTCCTAAGTGCGCCTGGAATACATGTATATTTGGGACATCAGGTTATACGGATACAGACTTTTTTTAGTACGAGTGGTCTAGGGGTAAGCTGCTCGTCTCACAATCGAAAGATTGTGGGTTCGAATCTCACCTGTCGGCACTCTTCGTCCGCGACCAATCGGCGTGAGAGATTGGCGACGCTATATGACTCAACGGTCGACGTGTCGTAAAACCAATAACCAACCAAAGGATACCGACTTTTTACTGAGGTAATCCACAATGGACTTCTGGTTAGTACAACCTTGCGTTAATTATATAAAACTGTAGAGCAGAAAAGGTCAAGATCACAGAACAGTTAAACCGGTGGTCATACATGTCATAATACAAAAATAAACTTTAAAATACAGCAGAGGCGAACAGCAAATCAGTCCGGCACGGGCGGCACGTTAGACAGGTGCCGCCGTAGGTGGCGACCAAAGATCGGCACGGGAAGCCGCATCAGATCGGGCGGCAACGAGTTGTACATGAGTGGTGCTCTGGAGCTAAATCGAATCTTCCCCATCTCAGTGCGGGACCGGGGGACATAAAGGTTATATCTCAGTTACATGACCAGATATTTGCTTGATATTTGGCACGCTCTTACATGACGTAATTTACCACGGCATACATTCAGTTTCACAAATATTGGTTCGTGGCAGTCATGAGCAAAGAAACATTTTTGATATGAAGCCTTCACTTGACCAAGTGACCTGAACGAGGTCGTGACCCGACTGACCGCTCTAGCTCTGCCATCTGGACCCAGAACGCCATTTCCTCACACGCGCGCGAAGCAAGTGGTTGGAGGCGTGCCAACTGTGGTCGGAGGCGTGCCAACTGTCACGGCGACGGCGTGAACTGTCCGGATGCTTAAACAGAAAAAGAAATGTTTCCTCATAAAAACATCGGGGGAGGTCGGTGGCCTCGCCTCCCTCCCACACCACCTCACAATGCGAGGGTTAATGAAGAAAAAAGCCGCTTCTTAGAGTTCATGAAATCAGCCCTCAACATAGTCCACTGGGGTCGTAACTTCGCAAGGTACTACCAAGAATGTTGATAGATAACTCTTTGCCCGATGTTTTTATCTCGATTGTGATGTTTCGCATCAACCGCCATTCGACAAAAGGCTCAATTATGCTCTTTGGATGGAAGCAAAGCAAGGAAGTTAGAAGATATCCTATAAAACTTAGCACGAAAATAGACTCCATTCATCAGGTATAAAATACCTATTGTCTGCGACATTTTGTGATAAGAATGGGCCTGCATATGAACGGAAATATTGCATCTTTTAATTTCGTGACTTGCATTGCTTCAGAACAATGGCGGATCCAGGAATTATCATTTGGGGTGGTGATTTCATGGGGAAGAACTCACATTCCCACGGAAGGGTGACTTCAGCGGAAAACTCGTTGAGCGAGGGGGCGGGGGGAGCGCACTGGAGCATACTGGAGCTTTCGGTCGGAGGGGCGCCATCTTTTCATTGGGGCGGGTCACGTGCTCCCAATTTCCCTTGTACCCGCCCCTGCATTAGGAGGCCATGCAATCTTGGCAATGGTAGTATTTGTGCCACTCTAAAAACGAAACGATTCCACTCCGAAAATATGCAACTTTAGCTGTGCTGTTTCTCAAACAACTGGTCCCTTCCAAAGTTTCAGCCTGATCTGGTCTTATTTTACATTTGCCACGCCCCGTAATGCCATTACCTTTTTGCCAGTGATACCTAAGTTAATTTCCATTTTCTGTATTCTTTGTATTTCACTGCGGGATTCGCGTTGATCTCAACTGGCCCCGATCTGCCGCCTTGTTCACCTTTCTATCATGGTTTGTTTTCGGATGCCGAGAGTAAACAAGGTGAGCTCCATTGCTTTATTTTTATTGTCTGCTGTTGTGTCTCGAGAAGAGTAGGTGCTGTGGGAATGGTACATGCTTTCTCGTTTTGCCTGTGCCATTGCGGCCAATATGTTGTTGCTTCGGGGTTAGGGAGGGTAGCGGTCTGGGCAGGTTGGGACTTTTGCTTACAATTAAATCAAGCTCTGGAAGGAAATTGTGCATTCCGTCAATGAATGCAAGCGACACCTTTTATTCATTAGTCTAAATGAGATTAACACTTCATAACTAAGGCCTAATAGACAGCATACACTTCCTGATTTCGCGAACCGAACACCGAACATCAGCTTGAAGACGTCCTTCACTTTCATTTGGCTCAGCCAGCTGAGCTGAAACGACACCACCACCACGTTCCACGGACTACAGCTTCTAATTTGTGGGGACTTACCGAGTCTGCCCTATGTATGAAGTCTATCCGAACATCAATTCCCCTTCGAACAACCGTGACTCATTCTCCACATGGCAGCGTCATCACTTGCAATACGCTCCCGTATTGGAAGGCGGAGCCCCACCCAACCACCGGCGGACGTGGTGCTAGGCAGGCGCCAGCGTCGTCTGCCCGGCGCGACCGAGCCGCCTATCCAACCACCGGCGGACGTGGTGCTGGCGGCGCCAGCGGCTGCCGGCGCGACCGAGCCGCCTATCCAACCACCGGCGGACGTGGTGCTAGGCAGGCGCCAGCGTCGTCTGCCCGGCGCGACCGAGCCGCCTATCCAACCACCGGCGGACGTGGTGCTAGGCAGGCGCCAGCGTCGTCTGCCCGGCGCGACCGAGCCGCCTATCAGGCGCGAGAGGCGGTCGTCGAGCGCGAAAGTCGCGCCGCCGCGGTCAGAGCGGTGCACCGTGCAGACCGCCATGTACGTCTGCAGACGGCTGCGACCTTCACCTTGACTCAGAGCCCGGCCCAGTCGAGAGCGACACGCTGGAGTGCACACCGGTCGCCGTGGAAGGCGGGGTCACGGCGGTGACGCGACCGCCCGGGTGAAAGCTGCGCCCGATGTCGGGTGTTTGTCGACGCGACCGCCCGCTGGCTGGGAGAGTGGCTGTTGCCCTGTGGAGAGGCAGCTCTCGCACAGCTGCCCGTAGTACCAGATCGTGATTGATAACATATCGTGATTATACCAGATCGTGATTGATGTACTAGATCGTGATCAATATACCAGATCGTGATTGATAACAGATCGTGATTATACCAGATCGTGATTGATGTACTAGATCGTGATCAATATACCAGATCGTGATTGATGACTGGAGATTGGGTACGCACACGCAATGCCAGGCGGTGATCATGCGTATCGGACGAATGACGACACACGGGCCGGCCGACGACCGTTGACCTAGACATGAAGGCAAATAGCTCGCCAGTCATTCATTCATCCCATCACGTGGGACCGGTTCAGTAGGACATTCAGCAGTTCAGTACAGAGTTGCCAGGCATCTGGGTGACGGGGAGCGATAGCAGTACTGACCTAATGCGCCAATCGCTCATTTACACTTGACATATCAAGCGTATTATCTATAGATTTGGTATGAATGATGGATAAGCTTGAGCCACCCGCACCAACTGACCCGGCAGTCACTGTGCGTACTTCCACTCACACGAGTCACTGGGGAGACGTTTCCCCCCACCCTCTTGAATCTTCGCAACCAATGAACAGATTGCGCCGATTGAAACGGCATTCCATAACCACGTAACTTGAATCGAGAGAACATAATTTTTGTCTACCTGGAGGTCACTGGTGAGGTCACAGGTCATCAAGTAAACAGATTGGACTGTTTTCGAGAATTCATGTTTTAAGGCAAACCAAAGCATTGGGATTGTATAAAATATCAGCTGCGGCTGAACACATACAGTGTGTACCTATACATAGTGGGGAGGAGGTCAAATTGCCGTTTTGATTCAGCATGCAATGCAATTAATTTTCTGGGACACATTTTCGCAAGGATCTTGAAAAAGTGACAAATACTAGCGCGTGGTTGAATGACTCCAAGAGTGCACATTTTTGCCGTAAACAAGGGCACCAGAGTAACATAAAACTTGGGTTTCGGTCGATGCATGCATTAGATGCCAATAATTATACAATCTGAACTTGTTATTTTCGGGTCAAGTAATGTCATCCAGGAAGAAGATGCCAAATTGCCGTTTTGGTCCAGTGTGCAATGCGTTACATGTTTATAGGCTACATTTCTACGAGCTCGAAAAAAATGGACCTACACCTTCGTATGAACCACATAATACTCTCGTGTTCTGTCGTACCCAGCATGTACTTGAGGTCACGCGGCAGACACCGACCTCTAGAATAATTGCAGCTGGATGGACTTGCCAGTGTTAGGTTGCGTCGGATGACAGCAACCAACCGTTTCAGGTGGGAAAAGCAGCACCTGCGATCGAGTTTGTTATGCCATTATAACACGACTTGGCATTATACCTCGAAACAGATGTTGCTTGACCTTTGATGACCTCACAGGTAAGGATATCTTTGATAACCGATATATCGATTTTATAACGACTTGAGCATCTTTTCCAGTCATAAGCGTTCATTATATTTGAACGAAATGAATAATATAAAAATGGATCAGAATGGCCTAGTTGAGGTCAGTCACATGGTAAAATGACCTCTGATGCACCAACTGCACCTCTATTGATCTGTCAGCATATGTTGGTCCGATTGTATCTCATAACAAGAACAGTTTGAGAAGTAAAAAAACAACGCATAAGAACGACTTTAATGAAGTTATTAGAACATGACCAAAGATGACCTTGAGGTAAATTTTTTACACAACGTACCCCAAGTGTTCATTTATAAGTACTGAAAGTCGTAAGCCGCTGTCTCAATTGGCTTGTTGGTTGCTATGGCAGATAAACCAGGGGGCAAAAAAGATCCTTCCTTCCCAGTGGTTCGCGGGTTAATCAGCTGCCGCGATCGCTCAGTGTTCCTCATCGTAAACCAATCACCGAATGCCACTACGCCGGCAAAGTCCGGTCGACTACATGGAACTCACGGCTCCGGCAAAAACTAAAACACAAGTCGGCAGAAGAAAAGCTGTCAAACCTGAACTGCCAACATTTCGCCCAATGGTAGGCGTCACCAGCTTCGTCAGGGAGCCGCCAGACATGGACCATGACACTAAATTGTGTGGAACTGTGTCCACAGCGAGGGGAGCGCAAGCCGAAACGCACGCCCACGCACCCACCCAGCCACCTACCGACACTAACTGAGTGTGTGGCGGGTGGGGAACTGTGTGTGGCGGGTGGGAAACTGTGTGGCGGGTAGGAAACTGAGTACGTGTGGCGGGTGGGGAACTGAGTGTGTGTGTGTGTGTGTGTGTGTGTGGCGGGTGGGGAACTGTGTATGGCGGGTGGGAAACAGTGTGTGGCGGGTGGGGAACTGAGTGTGTGTGTGTGTGTGTGTGTGTGGCGGGTGGGGAACTGTGTATGGCGGGTGGAAAACTGCGTGTGTGTGGCGGGTGGGGGAACCGAGTGTGTGTGGCGGGTGCGGCGCTGAACTCGCCTACATGCTACTACCCGTTCTCGACACTATTAGTTGGTTATTAGGGTTTTAGCGACACTGTACTAGTTAAAATTGATCATGTACGCTAGGTCATGTACCGCAGAGGTGGATCTATATAGATCGCTTGGGGAGGAAGCTATATTTTCGAGTTAATATTATATTTCAACTCCAATTTCGATCACTCCACAGATCGCTGGTAGCGATGAGCAAGGCCAATTCCTTCCAGCGCCACACTCTCCCACCGCCACCCACATCTTAAATCGCAAACGATACACGCTGTGATATCGTGATATAAATAATTGGGAAATAAATACACAATATATACCGTAATATACGGTCAAACCTATAGATATAGACTGTTCTGTCGGGCAGGAGGCCCAGGTCCCTCCGGGACATTACCGGGTGTGTGTGTGAGGAGTGACTCACGATTCGTGGGGAGGGTGGGGGCGCGACGCCGAGTTGACAAGGCTCGGGCTCGGGGCGTGCCTGACCAGACCAAAGGCATGACCTCGGCTCGGGGCGTGACTGACCAGACCAAAGGCATGACCTCGGCCCGGGGCGTGACTGACCAGACCAAAGGCATGACCTCGGCCCGGGGCGTGACTGACCAGACCAAAGGCATGACCTCGGCCCGGGGCGTGACTGACCAGACCAAAGGCATGACCTCGGCCCGGGGCGTGACTGACCAGACCAAAGGCATGACCTCGGCCCGGGGCGTGACTGACCAGACCAAAGGCATGACCTCGGCTCGGGGCGTGTCTGCGGTGTCGTGCGGTGACGCACGTGGCACGTGATCGCGACACTCGACCACAACGCGCGGATGTGATTCATCAGTGCGCTTTGACAGCACCGCACGTGTCGCCAACAAAAAGTGCACGTGTCTGGCGTGCAACGGACGCGGCTCCTGCGGAAGTTATGACGAACCGGCGGAGAGGGCGACGCCAACCCTTCAAACGCCATGCTGTTGGATGGAAGAGACTGCCGTGAAGGACGCCGTCAACTCAGGTTGGTTGGTTATTGGTTTTTACGACACGTCGACCGTTGAGTCATATAGTGTCGCCAATCTCTCACGCCGATTGGTCGCGGGCGAAGAGTAGCGACAGGTGAGACTCCCGTCAACTCAGGTAGCCAGGAGATTACAACGCATGAATGTGGATGTTGAGTGCATGCAAACCAAGCGCTGCGGGTACGCATTGGGCTCTGCACAACTCACCTTATTGATGTATGCGTCCATGTGCGCCTGCATGTAGATCACCACCAGGATGCCGAACACGACGAACAGCAGACCGGTCACCAGAGCACAGCCTGCAACAGCGCGACAAGCCGCCGTCAGGCCGGTCTCGGCCTCGGCGGTGTTGGTTGGCCATTTGGGCTGAGGGGCACGCAGACTGCGTTGGTTGGTTGGTTATTGGGGTTTAGGGGCGCATCGACCGCGTTGGTCATATGGCGCACAGGTCTCGGCGGTGTCACAAGCGGCGACCAGTGCGGGCGGTGCGCACGCATGTACCGCCATCAGCTGACGACGGTCCGCCTGTGTACCACCATCAGCTGACTACAGTCCGTCTCGGTGTACCGCCATCAGCATCAGCTGACGACCTGACAGCATGCACACAACAGCTGGATGACACCGGCAGGTGGCGTAGTATGGGCCGCCGTCGGACCACATCCAAGCCTGTCGAATGCGATGCAACGCATTTACACCAGCAGCATAGCCTGCAACGGCAGTAGAGAGGGACGCCTGTGCGCTATGGTAGAGCTGGATTGACGACTGGTGGTAGAGCTGGACTGAGGACCAACTGAGGACCGACTGATGGTAGAGCCGGACAGATGACCGACTGATAGAGTCAGACTGATGACCGACTGATGGTAGGACCGGACTGGGGACCGGACCTATAACAGACTGATGGAACTGGACCGAGTGCTGACTGATGGTTGAACCGGACCGAGGACCGACTGACAGACCACCAGCACGGAGTCGTCATCTGTTGCAGTAGTCAGCAGTAGTCATCTGCAGCAGTCGTCAGCAGTCAGCAGTCAGCAGTCACGTGAACAGCCACGTCACTAGAGCCAGCTGACTGGTGCAGGTCGGACGCAGCAGGATTTCAGCGGCACCAGCACCAGCGCCAGAACCAGCCTTCTGCCCAGCAGCCGGCAATATGGCAGCCCCAGTCGTCTGTCACAGGAAGACGAGGACACGATGGGAGCCGATGTCCCCCATACAGCGACAGGACCACACGGTGACAAAAACACCACAGGCTGGATGTTATCGACGATCACGGGAACAGCGTTTCGGCTGGTGGCTGTGGTCATCTAAATAACTCGCGCCAAACGTCACGCATGTCGCATGTGGGTGCCTCATCCTCAGCTGGATGCTATCGCCCATCACCGATAATGCTCGCGAAAATAATGCAATCTACAGTAATTGGTCAAAGGGTAAAACTGAATTAAAATGCGAAATAACATCCGCATAATGTTACTTGTATGCACGATATAATTGCATGACTTCAACCAGCCTGGAACGTCAACGGCAGGTATCAATGCAATAGTTATGGGTACTACACGGTGTTGAAACATCAATAACCGTAAACGAAATTACGCAAGTACTCCAATAGTTAACCGAAAATGCACCTTAACAATTACCTTAACATTACGGCAACCGCATCGAGGTACCTTCATAATTAAATGCAATATAATTTCTATGTTTATTCAACGCGCAAATACAATCAGCTATACAACGACCAACTACCCCATGCTGACGACAGAAAACAAAAAACTAAGCATGACAGGCTTCGCGGACCTCTACCCCGACGAAGGTCAGACAAAGTGGGAAATCGGCGTTCTACGAACAGTGAGCAATCAGCCAGCGAGCATCGGGCAAGCGAATGACTAAGCACATCAACGCAGCCTTCCAGAAACACCTCGCCGGCCAGCGGCGACGGCGCGGCGACGAAGCCTATCCACGCCCACCACGCAGCCTTCCCTGGACACTCGACCAGCGGCGACAGCGCGGCTATTCACTTCCGGCGCCGCATGACGTCACCGGTCGCCAGTCGTCACTGGCACCGTCGCCAATGACGCTGCGGCGCGCGAGCTAGCCCAGTCACGCTCGGCGTTGCGCAGCGTCAGCCGGCCCGGCCGACTGGCTAGGATGCGTCCAACATTCTCAGACAATTGGGCGGCGGCGGCAACAGAGAGAATCACCCCCCCCCCCATCCGAGACAAGCGAGGAGCAAAGTCTCTGAGCGAAGGTCGAGCCGATCCAGCACAGATAACGCCCGCGGTGAAACCTGTGCGGATTGTCACATAAATATACGCTAAGGCGCCAACCAGAGTGCCAGTCGGCTGAGTGGAAGCGTGGCGCCGCGTACTCTTGGGAATACGTTGGCAGCGTATATATTTAATAGGTTGCAAGCACGTACTTACTCTATGTTTCTAATCACAGGTTTTCAGTGAGCTCATCGGTGTTGTAATTACGCTGCTAACACTGCCACCTTGTAAGTTAGCAATGTTATCTCCATGGGGTGCTCCGCCGTGCAAACCCAGTGAACAATGCTACCTTAAGCGGCGTTTAAATAATAGCCTATTATTTATTATAGCCCTGGCTATTATTTAAACGCCGGTAGCGGCGTTTAAATAATAGCCAGCCATTAGCAGCTCGGAAAGATGCCCGAATAGCACCACCATTCCAATTGCACTCCGCCCAGTTATCTTATAAAACGAGGGCGGAGCTCAGAAGTGAAAGTTGAGCAAGGTATCGACGTAGTATCTGTCCTCTTCAGACCTTCCCATCCCCATCCCACCTGGGGATTCCCCACTGGGTATGAGCCCGAGGCTGTGGCAGCTGAATAATGAGGAAATAACAGCTGCCACCCTCGCCCAACTGGAAATGTCAGCATTAACGCTACAGCACTGCAGCAAATAGTGACAGATGAATAGCAAACACGAGACATCGAAACTGGAAAACAGACGAACAGTGCAATACTGTGTTGACCAGCACCGTTGCAAGTCAGTATCCCAAAATTCCTGGATTCGGGTGAGAAAAAAATCACCCAGCTGGGAATAATTGCCTACACCTTCAGTTACCATGAACAGCTTTGCACTCATTTTCTCTGTTCTAGCACTGAAAGCAGAAAACAAACCTAAGATGAGCCAGAATCTGAATGGCATACCGTACATTTTTTTTTCTTGTCAGTTCTTTTAAAGTATTCTAGATCTAGGAAAAACTTCTCAGAATCCTTGTATTATATTCTGTTGATTTTTCACTCTTTTGCAACCATTTCTAAATTAATTTTCCTCAGTGACGCTAAAGCTCAACATGGATCTTGAGACACAATTTGCAGTTACACAAGAGCAATTCGAAAGCTTGACATAAGACTGGAAGGTCGGTCCACGACCACTTGGAAATTTGGCCCTTTTTTGGAACTTTGGCGATCCAAAGAATTATACACCCTCAAAAATATCCACTCCTTACATTGCGAGATGTCATAAGAGCCTTCCTTAAACAGCAATCCCAACTAGCTGTCATAATCCAATAGTATTACTGGATTGTGATGAAGCAGATGGAGCAGCATGCCCCAAGGGCCTGTAACATATGGTAATCTATGGCTGATAATGAAATCTACTTCTAGTTCTGGTGCTGCTCGTCTTGTCTAGCCATATTATGTCCTTACCACAACAACTAGGCAACATCATTGAGGATAATGCTCATTTGTGCTGCAATAACAATCCAAAAGGATGCAGGAGTGGAACAGCAAAGTAAATAATTTCATGAGAGCAGAAAAAAATGCTTGTGAGTTACTGCACAGGTGCATGAAGAGGACCAATCTTTTATTTCTGAGAAAAAAATTGTCTTAAGAAAATTAAACCCCTATTTCCAAAACAAAACGACGAGAAAGGTTCTTCCATCCCAATGCCACACATTAAGAACGCACCGATGAAAATACTATTCCTAGGTCATGGGTGTTGATTATGGAAATTATCTGGGGGATGCATGAAAGGCAATGGACAGGCTGAAATGGATTGTGGGACACACTCCATAGGGTCCCATGTTAAAAGTTTAAGTTATTGTGGAGGAATAGCCAACATCGAGGGGGCACTAATGCTTGTGAGTTGCACTAATGCTCAAGGTTCGACTAACGAGTTTGGGTCGTGCACCACGACCAATATTAAACGTAATACAATACTACGAGACAAACGCTCCAACCACTCAGCCAATTGGACATCTCTCGGGAAGAACAAACGACAGAGACAGAGGCTGAGAAGGAGCAACACACCGAGTCACATAGAGAACGCTACCCTGAACATAGAGGGGTAAAATTGGCGCAGGCTGTGACGCAAATGGATACAGGTGCCCTAACTGCGCATTTGTATCACCTTGGAGAAGATTTATTTATAATAATTGAAGTCATCTACAGAATTGCGATTGTGCTTGGCAGTAGACAAATAGCCGGATAAAACGCTGGTCAATGGGGTCTGAAGCTACGATTTGGCCAAGGGCGGCGCTGTACGCATGGTCATCCGACGGAGGCGTGGCCATTTTGCTGTGCATTTTGTGTGGGGTTGCCGGGAGTCGGTGTTGGCATGTGGCTTTTATTAGGGTTGCAAGTCATTTAGGCCAAGGATTTCGGAAATATTGTGTTGAAGAAAGGTTGTGGGGGGAGGGGTGGAGGTGCAAAGGGTGCCCATGAACATGGGAGGCTGGGCCAGGCCTCATATGCCTGGCTTCAAGCAGCCAGACTGGTGCACTGGCTTGCAGAGGTACAGTTGCAGGTCCCCTAGTGCAGTGGTTCCCAACCAGGGAGAAATTTCCCTGGGTGGAAATTTCGGTATTTCGGGGAAATTTTGATGGGATCCATTACGCATTTGTCTCATTGACGTAAGTGATGTCTTGAGTGACATACAAATATAACTTCAGTTTTTAGGGGGAAACGGCAGGTCTGGCCAAAGGCGAAAGGGGAAATGGACCAAAGGTTGGGAACCACCGCTCTAGTGGATGTGCAGGTTCCCTGAGAAGTTCCGGTATTCATTTAGCAGACATCCACATTGGGTGGGGCTGAAACCTAACCCGGCCTGACCAAACCTGACCTAAAGCCTACCCTAAACCCCTTAATCTGTACGATAATTTTCCAAGATGGGGCACAATTTCCAAGTGTCAGACCCCCACCCAAGATTGGCACATGGAATACCTGTGGGTCACACCAGACATTGCCCCCCCACCAAGACCGGAACATGGAATACTAGAGGCCTCATCAAACATCACTTTCCACCCTGCCTACTCCAGGAAGGACATTCTTGGCTGGTATCCTGGCACAGCATGGGCCCCCTCTCTATGAGGTCCCCCCTCTTGCGTTTCTGGATCCACTCCTGTGTTCAGGACCCACAGAGATGTGGGCCCCTGGAGTCGTGCCCCAAGCAGAGCAGGCTCCCTGAGAGGTGGGTGTGGGCCCTAATGGGGCCCATATGAACAACTACCTTGGTAAGGTACCTAGCTCTAGGTGACCAAATACCCCCCACACTTTGAAATTAATTTTTTGAACTCAAATTATTAGTTTCAAATTAAGTAGGCTAACAATCCAATCTTAGCATGTTAGGTATTAGCCATGACAAATTCCTGGCTATGGATTGGGGTGGGGTGAGGGGGGGGGGGGGTGCAGATTGGAGTCAATTTCTCACCCTTGGTGTGGATTGGTGCATATTTTCATTGTGGGCTGATGTGCCCCAGTGAACCTTGTGCCATACTTTACAGTCTGGACAATAGACAGGTACTTACCTTGGTACCTAATGTGCCTAGGTACCTTACCAGTGCTTTCCTAAATGGTTCCCACTACGTCTTTTACAGAAAGGCAGTCAAACAATAGTTGTTTTTCAAATAAATTTTCTGCCTTCTTACCTTGCAGTCTGCTGGAAACCTGATAGATGGATCACGTTTATGGCAGCCGGGAACCGCACATACACCCATACTTCTGGCTTCCTTCTCCTAATTTCTAGCGCACTAATGGTAAATATTCCAGCAAACTAGACGTGTCTGAAGTACATTCAACATAATTAAATACGCGCAAACAACATACGCTGCTTACAAAATGTACAATAGGCTTTTTAAATATAAAGATTCTGCCCTCCCTAACCCACAAAACATAGCGCTTTAGGTTCGCCAAAGAAGGCTGGGTGACCATTGACTCTCAGCGCCATCTACATCTTTATCAACTTTCAGACCCCATTCTAAAAAGCGTCAAGAGTAGGGGCTGATATACTGCTTTCCATACGATGGCAAGGTTTATGCATGCCAATGTGATTAGTTACATGGTTGACCAAAAAAGCTTACCGGTATACTTTAGATAAGACCTCACCACAAAAACGATGCAAATTTGCTACCAATGTAACAGTTCCCCACGGGGCAATGGAAACCGTTTTGCAGGAACCAAGTGCGAACGAAAATTGCCATGGTGGTGACCGTGGTGGGAACGTGAGCCAACCGTCGCATCATCTGCGGCCGTTGCACCCAAGGCTGGCTGACCAGCAGACATCTCAGACGGGGTGGGCGGCACGATAACACGTGCTGCTCGCCTCCGGGCGTCACCGGAAGCTGGCGCTTAAATGTCGCTCTGCACGAGCGTCCGGGCGCGTTCATAGGATCACCAGCTCACATCTGGGGTGGCGTGAGCCGACACCACACGGTACATGGCGAACAGCACACGACATATAGGATCACCAGCTCACATCTGGGGCGGCGCGAGCCGACACCACACGGTACATGGCGAACAGCACACGACACAATATAGGATCACCAGCTCACATCTGGGGCGGCGCGAGCCTTAGACACAGTCACAGGGGGCGGTACATGGCGAACAGCACACGACACAATATAGGATCACCAGCTCACATCTGGGGCGGCGCGAGCATACACCACACGATACATGGCGAACAGCACACGACACAATATAGGATCACCAGCTCACATCTGGGGCGGCGCGAGCATACACCACACGATACATGGCGAACAGCACACGACACAATATAGGATCACCAGCTCACATCTGGGGCGGCGCGAGCATACACCACACGGTACATGGCGAACAGCACACGACATATAGGATCACCAGCTCACATCTGGGGCGGCGCGAGCATACACCACACGGTACATGGCGAACAGCACACGACACAATATAGGATCACCAGCTCACATCTGGGGCGGCGCGAGCATACACCACACGATACATGGCGAACAGCACACGACACAATATAGGATCACCAGCTCACATCTGGGGCCGCCTAGATTTGTCAACTCTTGCTGTAAGCAGAACTTGAGCAGCATGCAACCCTCGATGTGTGTCAGAATCTATTATGCTACCATACTGGCTTCCAAACAATTATACTAAATTCCTTTAAGATTGGAGATTCTTTCATCCAGACGCTATTTTTTAACCTCGCCAAGGGTTACTGCACTTCAATTTCGTTGACTTCTGTTGGTTTCGAGGGGGGGGGCATAAGACACCATGCCCCCTCCCCCCACTTTTAAGCGCTTCGGGGGGCCATGGCCGGAATGGCCCCTCCCCGGATCCGCCAGTGAATAGACCCAATTGCTGGCTTTGTAGCATGCATATTTCACATAAGCATTTCATATTTGACCTCCCTTGTCGCTTTGACCTCGCTATAAGTGCTGCCAACTTTTCACCATTTGTCTCCTTGAAACAATGCACCGTTCCATGGAAAACAATCACTTCCGCTAATAGAACTATAATAAAGTTATTTTTTCCATTGAAACTCCATCTGACCAGGTGGGATTTTTCGCTCCACTAGGTGGGATTTCACGGCACTAGGTGGGACGAATCCCACCTAGTTAACATGTTAGAGGAGGCCCTGCACGACACGGCACACGACACGATACAGTATCACACGATACACGACACGGTACAGCGAACACAGCCTACGGTCACAATGCAGGATCACACGACACACGACGTTAGGGGTAGAAACCTCACGGCACACTGCACTACATGGCACTGCACACCACACCCTCCAGTCCACTCCACATCCTCCACTCCACATCACACAACACACCAGACCGCGCCACAGCAGTCACCAGAGGGGCCATCAATCTACCAGGATTAGTATTATCGGCGGGACCACAGGATATTGTCTGGCCAACGGGACACTGCCTGCACAACAAGTGGACGCCAGGTCAGCAAGGGGAAGTGAAGCCAGCCTGCAGTGTTTGATAACAAGCCGGGAGCAGCGGTCAACTGACGCCGAGCCGATCTTTGCTCCGTAGCAGGGGCGGATGGAGAAACCGCAGGACGAAGCCACAGGCGAGCGCTGCTATCAATATGTATGCCAACACTTTGTTTATGCATACTATATCTGGTAGCATCTTAATTTGTACCCGACCTGGTATCATAAATATACTATATTAACATTCATCAACTCAATTAATAAATATACTATACGCGTAGCATCTTGATTCATACCTGACCTAGCATCTCATCAATTATATCCCTATTTGAAACTCGCCGTCCGCATTTCCGGTATGGAAATATTTCACCTATAAGTAAACTATACTCTAGCATATTGGCAGCTTGCACGTGCAATGGCACCAATTTTCATTTCCGCCACAACCGGCGGTTACGGATTTCGTTAGAATGGCATCACATGGGTCACAAGACGACAGCGAACAGCACCCGCGGGCCCGTGGCGATTGATACAATGGTAGTGGGCAAACAGAACACGCGGGCCACATTTGCCAAAAACGCGTCCGACGGCGGCGGCAACAGCGGCCACCGCCGGCGCGGAGATGATCGTGACCCCGGGTCACGGCACAGCCGAGAATCCCGCCCGGCCGGCTCCAACAATACTGGCTGGCTGGGGCGTCTGCGCTGCCACACCCGCCAGCGACGTCATCCAGCACGAGACGCGGCCGCAGGACCCGCAACACCGACACGGCGGCAGTGCCGGGCGGCGGTCACGTGTGACAGCGCGGTGCGGGCGGCGGTCACGTGTGACAGCGCAGTGCGGGCGTCGGTCACGTGTGACAGCGCGGTGCGGGCGGCGGTCACGTGTGACAGCGCAACACCGACACGGCGGCAGTGCCGGGCGGCGGTCACGTGTGACAGCGCGGTGCGGGCGGCGGTCACGTGTGACAGCGCGGTGCGGGCGGCGGTCACGTGTGACAGCGCGGTGCGGGCGGCGGTCACGTGTGACAGCGCGGTGCGGGCGGCGGTACGTGACAGGGGGGCGGCGGTCACGTGTGACAGCGCGGTGCGGGCGGCGGTCACGTGTGACAGCGCGGTGCGGGCGGCGGTCACGTGTGACAGCGCGGTGCGGACGTCGGTCACGTGTGACAGCGCAGTGTGGACGGCGGTCACGTGTGACAGCGCAGCGCCGACGGCGGACAGGTCGGTCGCCTGCTGCAGCGCCACGGTGTGGGCGTGGCCGCGTCACACGGCGAGCGTGCGACACAGTCACGGCACGAGCCGGCCGGCGGCGGCTGTTTGCGCCGCGACGCGACGTGAGCACGCCGACCGGCCGGCAGCCGACCGTGGCGCTGTCAGACACCGGCATCGACGGCGGGCAACCGCGACAGCCGCCGCGCGTGAAACGAGAACAGCCGGCCACCGGAGACGGCGCCCGCGCCACGAGCCGACTAAACCACGGCGCCCGCGCCACGAGCGCAGCCGACGCGCACCCACCTGGGAAGCAGGAGCAGCAGCAGGCGCGCGGGCGGGACGATCGGCCACGCGACGAGCCGCCGGCGAGCTCGTAGGTGGGCACGGCCAACCAGTCGCCGCGTCTGTCGCGCGCCATGGCCGCCGCTGCAGTGGGCCGGGCGCGCCACGCCGGCCACACCACCTGATACATTATCTGCGCCGGCCGGCCGAGAGCAGTCGACCCCGCGATCTGGGCGGCGCGACCGGGCGGCGACCGGGCGGCGGCCGGCGCTGGCTCCCACCGACTGCCGGCGTCGGCGTCGGCGCGCGCCACGCTGCCGTCGGCGCCGACGCGTCGGCCAGGTGGCGGCCCGGCTCGTGACGCGCGCCGGTGTCGCGGTGTGACGCGCCGCACGAGCCGTCTCCGATCGATGGATAGCGCACGTGGCGGCCCGTGGCGGCCGGCAGCCGACAGACGCGTGGAGGAAGTTGATCAGACCAGATAGCTGGTCGTGCTCACCGTATTGGCGATGTGGGGCGGCCGGCTGTGGTCAACTGAAGCCAGCTGGTCGATGAGGATAATGTTCCATCATACGAGCAGAACTATGCAGTCCTATCCACGGCGCCGACAGATCCATTGATATGACAGAGCCGAATTAATAAGAATTCCCAGCCGCCGTACATCGATCAACTCACTCCAATCGAGTTGCATTAAACGATGAGTAGATGCCGTTTGGGCATCAGCTCCCATGCCTAGCCTAGCAATGGTGCCCGACAGAGCCGGCAAGACTCAGGCGATGCTATAGGCGGCAGGACGCGATTTTCCCAACAAAACAGACTGGGCGCCTCGTTTTCCGACTGGTACTTCCTGCTTCCGGAGAGCACAGACACTGATCCAGCCGCCGACCACTAGCGGACACGGAGCGGACACGGACTGATCGCGCACGCACGCACGCAGCTTCCTTAATTACTTCTGAAAGATAAATGCGTACATGTATATGGCTAAGCTTTCGAGTACACCCAGCGTACGAAATGCGCTAAAGACCAACTCTAACACGTGCAAGAAATAAAACTTTGGTATGGTCCAAGAAAAATTGGATCCAGGATTTGAATTTCGGGATCCAGCAATGGTGCATTCCTTCATAGATCATAGATCGCCATAGCAACCGCAGCTCCGCTGGATATCCTGCCTACGCTTATCTGCACCCTCTCTTCCCCTCCCCCTTCATATGCCTCGGTATGACAAACATATTTAGGACCGCATAATGCGCCTGGTTCCGACACGGTCTGCGAGCTGGATTCTTCTTGGTGGTCTCTTACTCTTGACGTTTTACTAAACCATTTTGCGTAGTCCAAGAGGAGGGAGTATAATTGATTTTAGGAAATTAAACATGTAAAGCTGGGAGACCTAAGCATGCAACGCAGCGCATTGCGAGAGACAAATAAATGTTGTCACCTGTTAGGAAACCGGCCACCCCAGGAGAGGCCCGCGGACATTCAATGTATGCGGCGAGACCGTGGACTCCGCTACAGTCTGGACCACATTCCTCTGGACTATGTTTCTGACCCTATGAACCTATGAACCGCATTTGGCGAGTCAAAAAAGGACTAAAGTTGGGCGCTTCGTCCATTGGGCATCTTCAGGAAGATCTTGGACAATGGAGAGGAGCTTCGTCACACTCCGCCGTCTCAGAACGTGGCGAGGGAAGACCATGACATAGAAGTGCCCGAACAGTGTGGTGATGGTTACACATGCACCGTGAAAGGGCGGGATGGGTGGATCCCAGGGATGTGGCTGGGAAACCCATGACAGAAGCGTTCGAACAGTGTGGCAGTGGTTCCACGTGCATCGTGAAAGTGCGAATCCGGTGGATTCGAGGCATTTGGCAGCGGATTTATATCGCTGAACGAAGCCTGCCGCACAACGTTCGGAAAGTTCTAAGGGCAAAGACTAGGTGAGCCGAGCCCAGCATAGACAAACCTTACACACCCTCGAAATGGTCTTGCAGTCACTAATCTGCATATGCTTTACTCGCATTGTCGCGTGATGATGGTTTCATTCGAATGGTACAAGATGCTCTGCATGACCGGGTCCGGGCTAGGGCTCTCTTCGTAGTGTCGCTATAATAGCCTACATGGTATATATGTATGGCAGGCACGTGTACTCAGTTGACGCGCGATCGCGACCAGGTCAGGCGTCGGCTCCACCCCCAGCCTGTGTGCCCAGGCGACGGTAGAGGTCTGCATCGGTCTGTCTGCATCGGTTTGTCTGCATCGGTCTGTCTGCAGCCTGTAGCGATATCCCCGCCCGAGGAAGCGTGGCCCGGTCGGCGCTATACTGAAAATGTTCACCAGTCCCAAGTGATCGGTGCGCTCGTGTTGCTGAAAGGAAGTGTTTTTTGTTTGTTTAAATAAAAGCAACGCTGTACCGACTAGTCTACGACGTCCTGTCTTGATATTTCAACCGTCGGCAGAAAGGAAACCGCATCGATTTGATAGCAACTTCTGGCCATTGCTTCAACCTTTTTTCTTTCTTTTTTTTCAAATAATTGAAATCGTTCGGTTTCCATTGCTTTCGAGGAGCAAGCTTCCCACGACCAGAAAACTTGGTCATGGGCCACATCACAAGTGAAGTCTTAGTGAAGACAAGTCTTATTTCCAGTGATACGGCGTGCCTTCTGACAGGCTGCTATTGATTTTGAATAATTTTCCGCTATCGGAAAAGACCGTATCGCACACTCGTAGGTATGGCTTACTTCCTGCGACGGTAAATTATATTCAGCTAACAATATACCATGGACTAGAGATCGGCGAAATTTAATTTTACAAAAATCAGAGTCCACTCCCAGCCCAGCCACATAGCAAACAAAAGTAAACGACCGAGTTCCTGCCCGTACATACCTTAACCAGAACACTCGCGCAGCTAGTCCCAGCCAGTCCCAGCCAGTCCCAGCTAGTCCCAATGCCGAGACAGCGGGCTCAGTTCTTGAGACTCCGTGGACGTATTGACAATAACTATGCTTCAACCGAACCACCAAAACAAACTCATCCAATGAGCGTTTGTTTGCTACTAGTCGACAATTTTCAATCTCTATTTCAGTGGTGTTAGACGCGAGCAGACGAATGTTTAGCGAATTACTGGTGTGTTAAAAATTGTTATGAAATTAGGTTAGCATGACTAATCCATACTACAATAAAATCATATCGCCATCATATTCGTGTAATAACCTTATCACCGAGAGAATACCCCTACAATCCCTGTTGATCCACATATCCAGCTGATTTTCCAGGGCGGGAACGACTCCGGGAAAGTTCCACACTGAAAATTTGAAGTTGAATCTCCGCATTTTCCCGACTGCAAGTATGGTACAGATCGCATACACATGCTTAGATCTCGCTCAATGAATTCTAAAACTAGCGCTCACCACCACGAGCGGCGGAACATATGGAGCGCTACCCCCACCCACTGCGCGAGCAAGGGGGCGTCGCACCCTCTTGGTGAGCTCACTTATACCGCCTACTCCCCCATATAACATGTTGCTTGAAAGGAAAAATGTTCAAAGTCAAGTGCTGCATCGGAACAGATATGTTATGTGGGTACGGCTAGAAGACGGCCACTCCATCCGGGAACTTGGGCCCAGTGGCGGATTCAGTGGAGCCTATGTTGGCATGCTAATTGGGGGACGAAAATGATTCCAACCATCCAAAAATGTAATAACTTGGAGTAACTTCGCGGAATCCCACTAAAGTACTCCATTTTCGTTGTTTTGTCATCGTCGTCTCCCCGGTGAAAATGTATTAAAGCATGCCCTGAGATACAGAGGGCACTGGTGGTGGATTGGAGTTTAGGGGCGCGTCGACACCTAGTGTCATTTTGCGCCCATGTCATTTTTACAGAGGTTACTAAGAGTACCTCCCCCAGAACGGAGTTCCCCAGGAACTGTCAACTGCAGCCTCTTCTCTTTTCAGTCAATGACAACCCGCTAGAAAACCTGGGCCTTGTGGCGATGTCCGAGTTCACTCCGTTGATTTTTCTTAACTGGTGGCGCTCCCCTGTGGAGATTGTGCCCAGCCCACCAGACACGAATGCTCCGCATTTAAATTCCATTGCGTGTCCTTGCTTCTGCAAGGAAAACCATGTTTTCGTTCTGCTTGCATGCTTTGGGGTCGTACATGTGCATAGATTGCAAGTTTTCTAAAACGTCTGTACTTTTGCATTCTTCAATAAACAAAGCAATTATTTTCAAACCAAGACTCGAAGGCCGAAAGAAATATAGGTACCCTAGAGCCGTAATGTGAAAATAATTGCTTTGTTTATTGGAGAAGACTAAATTACAGAGACGTTTTCCCAATCTGAACCAGAGAATTCCCCGGAGGCAATGATCTGATAGGGATGTGTCGGGTATGACAGACAGCATGTCCTTTTGTGTTATCCAGCTGCACCCATGTTGGTCATGCTGGCCCAGCCATTGCACTATATGTTGCGAAAAGCGTACCTGCGTTCTCGTGAGGTGCGCTCGCCTGTGTTAGGAAGGCGCATACATTCCAAAGAGTGCCGCCTAGAAGGGTGCCTGCACTAGTACTATCAAGAGAGGAGTCAGAGTGCCCCAGGAGGGTGCCTAACTTTGTTCTAGAGGTGCAAACTATCTGAAACGTCACCGTTGATTTCAACAGAGGCATTACTTGGCCCAATGAAGCGCCCGACTGCGAAGAGAGCACCGGCTGGCCCTGCAGGGCGCCTGCATTCAAGGCATCAAACCGCACAGAAGGACGCCCTTCTTGTCGAGAGAGGAGCATAGGTAGCCAATGATGATTCGCATATTACGAAGAGCAGCGTCCGAATGGCCCAGGAGAGTGCCTACATTCTCAAGGCACACAGCTGTCTGGAAAAGCACCTGTATTAGCGAGTTAGTTGCCTGGCCGTCATGGACGGGTATCTATATGTCTTCAGTCTTCCCTATTATTTTTCAGATTTTAGCTGGGTGGATAAACTCGACCGATTGGTGGGTGGTCAGCTGGTGGAACAAGGACACTTGCCCACCCCTCTATTTAGCTGACCTTTTACCTTCACTGGCCAGAGGTTAACACAGGAGCATGGGTCAATGTGGGTCAAGGCTGGTCCTATGGTTCTTGCCTGTGCTGATTTCGGATTAGGGGCTATATTTATCCCACAGGGCCGCAAATTGTTTTGAGTCCCAAAATCCCGCACCCCATATCGACCCCACGTTGCTTGCTATGATAAGCTATGGTATAGGACGCTACGGAATGCCAAAAAGTGCTATAGGATCATGCGACCCCTCGTTGAACTTGGTGGTTATTGGTTTTATGACACGTCAACCGTTGAGTCATATAGCGTCACCAATCTCCAACGTCGACTGGTCGTGAGTGGAAAGTAGCGACAGGTGAGACTCGAACCCACGATCTGTAGTTTGTGAGACTGTCGTTTGTGAGTGGCAAGACTTACCACTAGTCTACTACCTACCTAGACTAGCAGCTAAAATGAGGCCACTTTTTAAACGGAAGTCGCCGGATTTCGGAAATTGCATAACACATGACCTTGAGCAGCAAAATCAACCTGAGCCTTCTTCGTCCGCGATCCAAAATCTGGCATCGCTTTGTCACCGGGCGGCATCAGCTGGCCATGAGTCGAAAGCAACTGGTCGAGTGAGCGACAATGCAAATTGCCAATGCCAGCTACTACGCTGCAGAAAAAAAATATTCGAGAGCACAGCGCTCCCCCCCCCCCTTGCCGCGATACGTTCCGCCGCCCCTGCCCACCACTAAATCTGGCGCCCCTCTGCCGCTGCCAAAAACGACGGCCGCACGGCGGCCATCATATGATTACGTCACGTGCTTGTTGACCCACATTGCTACCATAGCAGATATTATAGAAATAGCGTGGAGAATGCGGTCGATTTAGATGGCCTCGCGGTAGAGAGGCCGGGCCTCGCGGATCAGGCTAGTTTGTCCCGAGGACGTTTAAAACCGTGAGATTTGTGTGTAAAGTAGAGGTACCTATGTGAGGTGTTAAGTGTCGCATTCTGTGCAGCGAGGTGTTTATCCAGCAGATGTCACATCTTTCAAGGCAACTTAACTAGCCTAACCGAAAATGCCTAATCATTGGCGTACATGCTAGATGATGCTTCTTAAACTAACCCAACATGTTCCCGCATTACCTTACCTTACGCTTGTTTGTTTGGTTATTGACATGATGGTTCACATTTTCAATATTATACTGTTCGCATCACCTTCCAATGCTTAACAAATCTTGATGCAACAATACAGAAATTGCAAGCTTGTCCCGTTAATCACCATTAATGAATATCTAACTGCAGTGTTAAACAACCATAATAAACTATACAGGTACAATACACCAAAGGAACCTGTTACAGACAAGAAGGCACAGGTAGAACTTCGGGTATTTTCACTCTTGCCAATGCAACGCTAGTAGTTTCTAATTTTAACATCAGGCCTATGGTGATAAAGGAAAGAATTAACTCCAAATATAATTTTACAACAATATTTTTGGAAGTCGTCGGTTGGTTATTGGTATTACGACACGTCGACCGTTGAGTCATGTAGCGTCGCCAATCTCTCACGCCGATTGGTCGCGGGCGAAGAGTAGCGACAGGTGAGACTCGAACCCACAACCTTTCGATTGTGAGACGAGCATCTTATCCCTAGACCACTCGTCCCCTTTGGAAGTCGTCACGACATGTCTCAAGAACTTAAATATTGAGATACATGAGCAGAACAGGTTTTCAGTACAAATAATTTGCATTGTGCACTATGCCACTTCTGCGGAGGTGCATTACACCTTCACCTACTGTGCATGCACCATTCACACAATGCCCATTATTCATTGAAATAAGCAGAGGCCTTTGGTTTTGCACCAACCGCCCGCCTGAGCACTTAGTTCGAGCAGCCTCCAGCCTTGTACCGCCAATGGTTGATGGCGGGTAAATATATGTGTAACCAGTGCCAAGATAAGCCAAGGTAATGCCAAGCGTTGATAGCTTAGCTAAAGTTTATTTCAAACGGGCACCTTTGCTACAAAATGTGTCAAAACTATATTAGGCTAGCTTAGGTGCACCGGGAGTGATGAGAAGTTTGCCTGATGAATAACCACGCTTAAGTTAACATTGAAATACAACTACAGTGAAATGGTCTTCACAGCAATACACAGCGAAAGGTGAGATCGTATATTCTCATCGTGCAGCGCTGCACCACTGCTTGTGTCTTGCGGAACAGTCCCGAACATCCTTGTTGATGTAGACTTCTGTGTTTTGACCGACATGCATAAAACGCCACTTATGCTTCCTGTGTCCATCACTTTTTATGTCGGCGGGAATATCCATATCGTCCTCCATCTTCACCCCAGCCCACAAGCGCCGGATTATAGTTGAGAAAAAAAATCATGCGTTGTACAACGCAATTTCCCCTCATTATTTGGCGCTTATGGAGCCTTGGTTGAGCCTGGCGCGCAGCAAGCACTGACGTCACAGCCCACCGCACATCAGCGTCCATTTTGCGGTCCCATGACATTAAGAGGACTGTTAGCCATATATTTGTATTAAGGTAATTCAAAAAGGATACGAGACTTGTATTTTTTTTAAAACGTACAATTTCGAAATCGGTGTGACCATCAACCAGTCTATTGTCTGAGCCGCCTACTGATGGCCAGCTATCATGTGCTGGCGCGCCGCTTCACCTCAACGCGGAACGACGATGGAAGCCAGACTGTCTGATGCGCAGTCCGCCCTGATCAGCCGCCCGCCGACAGCCGCACCACACGGCGCTGACGTCACGCTCCAGTGCACGTGCGAGTCGGCCGTCGGCGTCCAACCGCTGGTCTTCTTGGAAACTGCCGAGACGGACACGGGCTGCGCGCCGCTCAGGGACGAATGACTGCGTCACGGCAATAAGCCACAGATGGCTGACCGACAACGGCTACTGTCGTAACTGCTGAGACCGGCACGGCAGCGCTGCTCAGGGACGAATGAGTGCGTCACAGCTGTAATCCCAGGCAACTGGCCGGGTACGGCTGCTGCCGTAACTGCTGCCAAAGACGGCGGAAAAGATCAAAGGAGGGGTTGATCCCAGCAAACATGCCGATGTCGGCCCGCTGTCGGCATGTATCGGGGAGAGCTCGGCATCTTGTAAGCGACATATAGACATCGGGCCGCTCTCGGCCCGAAATCGGCAAACTGGCCTGGAATATATCATGTCTGGTTGAGTTCGGCATATTAATAGCGGTCAGCCGACGTCGGGCCGCTGTCCAACACTTCACTCCCCAGCCGACAACGGGCCGCTGGCGTCCGGACAGCAACACATCTTTCCGACATCGGCCCTGTAGTAACTCATGCCCTGACGGCACATGCGGTAGAGCCGACGCGCCGAACATTGTTGTGTGCCTGCGCAGAGACGCCCGGCAACTGGCCGCTCGCCATTATCGCCCGTGACCTCGCTCAGGTCGTTGCGCATGCCCACGGACCGCTACTGCCGAACCGCACTCGGACACGTCGTCCGTTACTGTGTATAACGTGTCATGCAAACTTTACTCTTTCTCGCACTCTCGCTCTCGCCGCTCGGTATACAGATCACAAGTTACGGATCTTTGAAGCTCACCATACAGACATGTCATAAAAAACGTAGCCGCCCAAGCCGCTACAGCCCCACGTCGGCTACATGTGGGCTGCATGTCGGCATGGGCGGACATTCCACTCCCCAGCCGACAGCGGGCCGCTGGCGTCTGACATCGGCCCGACGTAGGGCCGAGTATCGGGCCGACGTCGGGCCGCTGTCGGAATGTTCACCAAGGTGTCTCAATCTCAAAATCTGGAGGGACAAGCACGACTTTCCCATGCATACATGAGAGCCACGAATGGGGCCCTGCGCCAGGCACTGTGACGCCGTGATTGCACCTTTTTTCTTCTTGTTTTTGGTTCACACACAAGAAGATATAGGTACCAGAGTAAACCAGACTGTAGCCCGGTGCAGACTAGACTATATAGCAGAGTAAACTATGAACCGTAGACCACTGCAGACCACTGCATGTTATATTCCGGAGTAAACCTCCAGCAGACGAGTCGCGATTCGTTGAAAGGCTCGGAATGCTCCAAAGAAAAGACGTCTACCATTTGAAAACTGATTGTGTGCTTGTTACGAAGATATCACTCTTAACAAATATATCAATCATCTTCTTAGAGGTAACTTTGTTCCATTTTCCAATGGTTTTACTTAATCGAGCCCATTTCTTTGGCCATGGTTATGTGCTTATTTGATGCTGATCAACTCCTAAAACTATAGGGGACAACATCCAGTAGGTTGCACGGCCCCGTGCCCCTCGCAGTCGGAGCAAAAGTTAATGTAACCTTGAATACCTCTGCGTATTGGCATTACGTCTTACATTCATACGCATGTGCCCGTAAAATCGTAACAAGCAGGCTGGGAATACACTTCATGCGAGTCGAGTCCTCCACGAAGACCCTCATAACGTCGGAGCCGTTGGGGAGTGCCGGAATGTGTATATACTGCGGTTTGTGTACTTTGCCTTTCTAGCCATTGCCCGGGTCCATGTAGCATGTGACAGGGGTCACGATACCGGGCAGTGCATGCTAACCAAGCACAAGGCCCGTCCCCAGCCGCTTCTCCGTACATCACTGGCGTCTCTCACAGGCTGGGGTCGTGCCGGTCATACCGTACACGGTCAGTGTACACTCTCCGGCAGAGCAACCATTGTACATATACTGAGAGCCCGAGTGACGGCCAGGTAGCAATAACTAGCTGGAAACGAAACGCAATATATATATATATATATATATATATATATATATATATATATAAATGCGGCGATTCAGACGGCTCCGACATCACGGTCTTTCTGGACTAGACCTTAACGCAAATTAACTCTGCCTCATAATTAGTAGTGGGGCTTCAGGGTGCATCGACTACATTGGTCATGTAGCTCAATCTCTGCTTTATCATGCATCAACGACTTGATTAAATATAGACTAGGTGGAGCACGTCCTGGTCGGTGAACGCTCAGCCGGCCTGCCGGTATACGGACGATATATGCGGCGGAATACAACACACAACAGCACTACATGGAGGATCAGAGCTCTATGAATTACTAGACCAACTGCGAGGTCCAAGGCCGTGCAACCTGCTGAATATCATGTTCTATAGTTGGAGGACTTAAGTTGGTTGAGAAATGTCTGTGTTCCCCTGATAGATTCCCCGATTCATTGACGATGGCCTAGAATCGAAAGTTCTAGCTGTAAATGAAATGTTCGTCTGCTCAATTTATACTTTTCATTGACAATGAAGGGCAAATTGATACTTGGTTTATATATAATGTTAACCACCATGTTGGAGTTGATGGATGCCAAATAAGACAGCTGAATAACTATAGCTTCCCCCAGCTAATTACAGCAACTACGAATTCGAACAAACATAAGTTTTAAAAACGTGATCGACACACATTACATGTTCGTCATCAGCACATAAGCTTTCAAATGGTATGAGTCGTCCTTTGCTCCTTCCCAGCCTTTCCAACGAGCCGCACAGTGCAGACCAGGTCATACACTAGGGCAGACCAGATCATATACCAGGATCGACCAGACCGTAGACCAGTGCCGATCAGGTTACATACCGGGATTGGCCAGACATGGGACCAGTGCAGATCAGGTTATATCCCAGAATACACCGTAGAACAGTGCAGACCAGGGAAATAAAGTACACGGCTTGATTATTTGGATTTAAGGGCGTGCCGACTACAGGGTCATTTGGCGCCCAAAAGTACACTGCTAATCCAGATAGACCAGTGCAGACCAGGTAACGCACGCGGCTAATCCAGATAGGAGACCAGTGCATATCAGGCTATATACACAAGTAGACCACAAGGCAGATTGGCGCATGTCAAACGAAGGGCGTAGCTGTATATCTTTGGTTTGTGGGTGCACACGCGCTCACAAACCAAATTTCTTCATCAACAAGCTAGTTTCTGCACCCCAAATGTGCAAGTAACCTGCGGAGTGCAGCCCCCATCCCCACCCCCTGCATTGTTTGAGAGTTCATCCCTCCCGCTTCTCCAAGTCTTGTGTCGGCATGGCCAAACATACTGCTTAGTGTGCGCACATCGGGATATTAGGAAAATTTCACCCTTGGACCAGACCATATCATGGAGTTCCCCACTGTCTAGGAGGGTTTGAGCTCTCCCAATGGTCATCCGACCCTCCCAATGACTCCAAACTTCAGCACGATACTCTATGGTCAGGCCCGTCCTTTTCTTCCAGGTAGCCAATACTGTCTCTTCACCATTCAATTTTCTCAAAGGTCCCACCCGTGGATGACCATTACAGCAGAACCTCACGCAGCCGGCCGCTATGCTCACATACCACGGTCGCCCAGACTGAACGCTCAATTCAAGCCTGGAGGCGTTGCATATAGACAGCCTGCTCTTTCTCAAAACGCGATCGCATTTGGCAAGCTTGCGGCGCAGGTTGGGTGCAAATCAGTGGCCGATTTGCGCCATTTTGGCCCAGTATTCGGGCCCTGTGGGCGCAAGGTTGTCATGACGCCGCGTGCGCCTTGTCACGCTACAATTCCGGGACATTGGTCACGTCACAGCTGAAAGCTACGGAATTCAGAGCATAGCATACCGATCATATGGGGTCACTTCATTCAGCGCCGAGTGTGCCATTACAAAAGACCATGGCGACAATGCCTCCATCATTAGAATAGGAACATTTGGAACAGTGCGAGACAGATCCAATCAGGTCGACATGGCCTGAATAGATGTTGAGCGGAGAGGGCCCGCTCCGAAAATTAAACTACATCCCCTAAACGGAGCTATAGTCACCAGTCATAGGAATTTAGGGCGTGGATCCGGCGGCATCTTCACCACCGAAAAAGATCACCTACGTGCTTGTCTGAAACAGAAGCGTCACGTCACTAGGTTTCAATATACTTGTTCAATCCTCGATCATGTCCGGGAGTTAACTACAATTGCTGGCTCTGCTAGCTGTGCTGCATTAATTCTTCGCACTAAAAAAACTGGGTTCCACGCTTGGACAAATACTTCTCCAAACGTAACGAACAGGTGACTGCACCACAGTGAGTGTGCGCGGGAGCGCCTGAATTATGCACGACACTGTTAATGGCCAGTAACGATTGCACTGGATCAGCCGACCAGTGACCACGCCACCGCCATCAGCCAATCAGAGAGCGCAGCTGGCGGTGGCTGCCGCACCGCAATACACACGGCCCGTCGGGGCCGGGGTACCCACTCCCCCTGAACAAAATAATTGCACGACATGGAATAATATATATCGGGGTTTGCACCACGACAAACCATAATTTTTCGGCACACTTGGCGCGCCCAAAGCGGTCTCGAAGAGATGATATTTGTGGGGACCGGCCCCTTGTAAAAAAAACATCGGCTTCCGTTGTACATTCTGTTCTTTCCGTTGTACATTCTGTGAAAATTGGCGAAATTTCGGCCGGCGGAGTTAGCGCTACCATACGTCAGAAACGTGCTGTCCCAGAATACAGTGTTGCACGTGCATAGGGCGGGAGAGACGCTGAGAGAGAATAGATAGAGCGAGTGAGGGGGAGAGTATGGATTTCACGTGCCAAACTCGCGAAACATGCAGGCAGTGGGCAGCACAATGGAGGCGGTGGATGCGGGCCGCGGTCACAATGGCTGTGCCGGTACGCTGCCGCCGCCGGTATGACGTCATACCGGAGATTGGACATCTGCGCTCTGATCTGCGGGCCCCCGGTCCGTCCGACCGCAGACGGTGGCCGTGATGAGACTTCTGTGAGCGCAACACCGATGTCACGAGTAAAATACGGCAGGAAAAGCGCCAGCCATGGCGCCTGGTGAGACGATGCCACGGTTTAAAGTGCACCTGTAAATACGTAGATGATCCAGATGCGTCTCACGCGTCACGTGCTGTCGCGGTGATTATGACCAGGGGCGGATGCAGGGGGGACACTGGAGACATTGCCTGGAGACATGGTTCCCCTTCCACCAGGGAAAGGTGGCACCACTCCGACCGGGAAAGCACCCTTTCAGAAAGGCTTGAGTGCCCCCCCCCCCCCACATTCGCTCAACGAGCTTTTCCGCAGAAGGCGCCCGTCCAAGGTAAGCTCCCCCATGCAAATTCCTGGGTCCGCCCCTGATTAGGGCCGATGATGTCCGGCGCAACGGGACGCCATTGAGGTGCGCGCCGGCCGACTGCAATACGGTGCCAATATAGCCCGGACGGGGGCGGCTCGGCACCTGCGCACACAATGCAACACACTGGGTCAGCGCCGCCGCACGTCCGCTTCAGCGTCCGATGCTCTCGAGATGAGCCAATTCTGCTGACACGACATCGCTTGCAGCGAGTGTGGTTCACGCTTCGTCACCACGCCCACACATAATTCGTGACCATGTCGGTCAAGGATTCGTGACCATGGCTGTCGAGGATTCGTGACGATGTCAGTCAAGGATTCGTGACCATGGTCTGTCAAGGATTCGTGACGATGTCTGTCGAGGATTCGTGACCATGTCAGCCAAGGATTCGTGACCATGTCGGTCAAGGATTCGTGACCACGTCAGTCAAGGATTCGTGACCATGTCAGCCAAGGATTCGTGACCATGTCAGTCAAGGATTCGTGATCATGTCCGTTAAGGATTCGTGATGTCCGTTAAGGATTCGTGATGTCCGTTAAGGATTAGTGATGTCCGTTAAGGATTCGTGACAGGTCAATGAGCTACCGGAGGTGGGACCTGAGCTGGCATCACGAAATTGAATGTACTAATTGGCCTCATGGCTGAAGAAAGCCAATTTAAGTTGGGCAAAACTGGCCACAGGATTACAAAGCTACAAAGAAATGGAACTTACTAAGTCCACAGCTTAAAACAAAAAGGCAACTCGGCAACAAACATGGCTGTATATTATTTGAAAGTCTACAGGTTAGGACGTTTTGAGCTCATTACACAAATATTTTCGCGTGACATCGATGAGGCTGGTGGAACCCGGGTTCCCTCTGGTCAAAACGAAATAACCGGCTGTTAGTCACCTATTCAGCTCAGCAGCTTCATATTCTCGGACGTCGAGTAGGGATAGCACTTGATAGATCCATGACGGGCTCTTGCTACCTCCACACGAATAAAAAAAAACTGGCATGATCAGAAGCACAACAGCTGTTAATTGCTTAATGTTGGAACATAAATGTCCGGAACGCGGTGCTCCGACGGTAGTATGCCGACACTGATCTCAGGTCACGAGTGACATACAGAAGACCCATCCCCAGGATCAAAGATCGCTGTGATGGATGACATCACAGAACACCAAACACGGTCCACGATCAACACCAGCGCGGTGGTCTGTGCTCGGGTCGGTGACGCACTTCGGACCCAGTAGGACAACAGACAGACCGCCTCAGCGCACGCCTCGCTCGCCTGTCAACGCCAGTAGATGCCGCCACCCAGCTCGTGCCGGTCCACTCGACCGGACGATGCGAGGCACCCCACCCCACCCGTTGTTCAGCGGTTACCCGGCGCCGTTGGCGGCACCGATCCCACGTGGGCACGGGCGAACGACCGAGCCGCCGCTCAGGTGGCTCACCCGCTCGACAGCCGGCTCGGCAAAGGATGGCCGGGCCCGGCCGCTCAGGTGGTTCACCTGCTGGACAGCCCGCTCAGGTGGTTCACCTGCTGGACAGCCCGCTCAGGTGGTTCACCTGCTGGACAGTCTGCTCAGGTAGTTCACCTGCTCGACAGCCCGCTCAGGTGGTTCACCTGCTGGATAGTCGGCTCGGCGGCGGTTGGCCGGTCCCGGTCGACCCTCTTCCCCACTCCGCTAAAAATAGGAGCGGGCCTTGGGAGAGGGTACCAATCAGGAGACGCCGGCGTCCAGCGCCGGTGGCCGGACCGAGTGGACATGCCGGGCGGCGGCCGTTGGACAGGCACGCCGAATGGTGTGGTGTGGTGTGGTGTGATGTGATGCGCCAGCCGACTGGGGAGGGGAGGGGAACGTCAGGGGCGAAGTTCGCCCTTCGTCTGACTGAGTCTGACTGGCTCAGATGACGTCCGGCTCCAGATCGCTCAGATGACGTCCGGCACTGGCGCAACCAAGCCACGAGTTCCCAATGAAGCTCGATCGCGCGGCAGGCCAAGCGCGTCGGCGCAGAGCGCTCCCTACTGGCACGCACGGGTGGAGGTTTGAAAATTATTGGTGGCGCCCAACGCGTGGAGGAAATGAGTGCTGCCAATTTGGTTGGTGGGACTCACCCAAGAGGATCCCATGCTAAGAGACCAAGAAAGTAATTGGTGGAGCCAAGGCAAACAGTGTGGCTCAGGCCGTACAGGAAGTATGGGCAACTCCACAGCTGCTGGAGCACCACGTTCCGACTCTGCGTTGGTGTCGTGTTGGGGACAGCGGGGACAGCGGCAACAGCGCTGCCCGGGGCGGTCACGCCAGGTCCGCAGTCGGCCAGAAGTGGCCAGCGGGGCGCAGCTGCCGCCCAGCCGATGCAACGCTGGCACGGCGCCAAGCGCGGCCCGCGCGCTGCTTACATTCATCAAATCCAATCACGGCGCGGAGAAAGTTGTTCGAAATCAGCGCCTCGCGCGGCCGCAGCCGGACTGGAGCCGACAGCATTGAACCCGTACCTTCAGAGTTCAGACACGCGTTATCGACACGGCAGGACAGAACAGGTTTCAAGTTGATTTGGTCCAGCGAACGCAGGCGCGGATATAGAGCGTGCAGAGGCGTGACAAATGCTCTTGGTGAAGTTTACGACTGATGCGAATGTCATGCGTACCATACTATCGTACAAAGACGAAAATGAGAGCCATGCAATACCGGCGCAATATCCGGTCGGTTTGAGCTGGGGCACGGCACATGGACAGACCGCAACCAATCGGCCGTGGAGACCGCCTCCACGGCTGTACGTACCCACGCAGACATCCCGCTTGGTCGGCCGGCTGCCCACATGCTTGCGTCCCATTGCGACCGCGCTCCAGCTGCCGCCACACCACAAAGAGACTGGAACGAACTCGCCGCCGCGCGCCCGCACACCACCCTCCACACGCTCGGCTGGAAGACTGGGGAGGGGCGGCCGGCGGCCGGCGGCCGGCGCGCCGCCGCCGAACAGCCCCCGGCCTGGTGACGTCACAGCGGCCGCTGTCCCGCGTGTCGGCCACCCGGCCGTAACCAAAGGCTGGCCGGGGCCGCGCCGCGCCGCGTCTGTGATTCACCGGTGCGGCCGTTCACCACCGGCCGGGGGCATTCATAATGTCCACAGGTCACAGTGTCCACAGCTCACAGTGTCCACAAATTCATAATGTTCATAGCTCATAGTGTCCACAGGTCACAATGTCCACATGTTCATAACTTCCACAGCTCACAATGTCCACAGTTCATAATGTCCACAGGTCATAATATCCACAGCTCGCACTGTCCACAGGTCACAATGTCCACAGCTCACAGTGTCCACCGCTCGTAAGTACCACAAGCTCATAACGTCCACAAGTTCATAATGTCCACGAGTTCAAAATATCAACGAGTTCATAATGTCCACAGGTCACACTGTCCACAGCTCATAATGTCCACGAGCTCGAGTTCATAATGTCCACACGTTCATTATTTTAGCAGTTCATAACGTCCACAGCTCATAATGTCCACAGCTCATATTGTCCACAGTTTATAATATCCACAGCTCACAACTTCCACAGCTCGTAATTTCCACAGCTCGTAATGTCCACAGGTCACAATGCCCACAAATTCATAATGTCCACAGTTCATAACGTCCACAGGTAACAATGTCCACACCGTTTCCGCGAAAATATGATACGTGAAATCATTTTCGACCTTATCGCATTTGGTGGCGCGGCAAACCGGCAGACGTAGAAACCTCTGGTTCACCTCTTGTTAACAGATGGCAGGTCGATCAATTCGCGCGAGATGCTGCAGGACCATGAATTCATTCAATACATGTTTCTCGTAATCCGAGTTGGATATTGGCTTGCGTTTTATTTTGAGCCTGACGTTTCTAAGTCAATATCGATGAATAGTAGGCAAATGCACCTACTCTTGTGGCTAAATTCTTAAATGCAATGGGATCTAGGCTTAACCCTCGCATTGGTGACATCCCAATCCTCCTTCGTATTGGTGGCGTCACCTCAGATCGCAGCCAGCTCGCCTCCGCGGGGAAAGCCGAGCCGGGCGGCGACGTCGAGCGCCCGGGCACGCAGGCTGGGAAACGGACGATTGCAGTGGCGGACACGGTTGTTGAACTGTTCATCATTTTGTCAACGTGTCCAGTATCTTCAGATATGTATCCTGTTGCGCTCTTGGTGCATCATCTTTACCCTGCCACTGTCATGTAGAGGTGTCCTTGGAGATCAAGCTGAAGACGCCACTGGCAACGTGCACATGTCACTGGATACTGCGAGTGTGAGGCACGGTATCGTGCGGTCGTCGGGGAGGGGACGGGTAGTTGACGCGTGGTCTTCCCACGCCCGCTTGAAACTGGGCTGCTGGGAACTGACGCCAGCGGATGGTCTGGCTTATTCAATGGCCGACGTGGTTGACTGGTTCAAAGTCGACACATATATGTCTAATGGCAAGGTGTTGAACGATATGTCAAATGCATGGCTTCTTAATCTTGAAATCATACTGCTCGTATGCAGCATGCAGCTAGTAGAAAATATAAGCCAATTCATGAAATCAGTTACCCAGTTTGCATGGGCCGCGGTAATTCGAATTACTACCTTAAACAGCGCAGCGTCGCATTTGCCGTCCCATGAAAACGCTTGTCAGACGTTAACAATTTCGAATTCAGCGCGGGCTGAAATCATGTCCCCCAAGAAGGATTTTGGCAATGGGAACGGATTTCGTTTAGATTTACTGTGAAAACAAAAACGCGGTTCATCTCCGTGCCGCGTGAGAAAAAAGTGTCCGTTTTTATCTACTTCCTTGTGGACAATTAAAATGTTTTGTAGGAAGGTGAAGTTCAAGTGATGCTCGGGCTGGTGCGAGATAACCAATTAATTCGTGCTACCGTCGGCAAGCCGCACAGCAAAGCGCATGTGAGTTGGTGTTGAGAACGTAGTTCGAAGTTGTTCGAGCATGGCAATTTGAAAGGCACCCCCATAGCTAGACAAACTTGAACAATTAGGTATATTTAAACCTTGAAATCCATCTTATTAACCACAAATAAAGCAAGGATTAACTCATTCAAGCTGTGGTGATCGTTCAGGAGGTATTCTGATATCAGTACTACGTAATTATTGAATGTTTAAGTCTAATGAGGTGAAAGACAATATCATCGGTGTAGATACTGTGCTACCAGTATGGGAAACTACCCTCCGACTTGAAAGTTGGGATGCCAGGGCCCCCTCAACTTCCAAATGCATGCTTGATTTTTACAGTTGGTAAAAATGTTTCAAAAATACCCGATGTCTAGAATAAGGCGGCCGAAGTCCGGTTAATTTTTCGGATGTTGGGGCGTACTTTGGCATAGCATCTACCGCGCTTATTTGGTGACGTCGCGTGATAAGCTCATGTTCCTCTGTCTCGCTACAGTCTCCATAGCAAGAGGTGAAGCAAACTGTAATGACGCCATTGTTGCAATCATTGGATAGGGGAAACCGGGTCTAGTTGATACAATTTTGGCGAAACTCAACATAACTCATCACTTTGGAGGGGTAGCGAGGAGATAGCTACACCCACGCCAAGCCTAAACCTGGTATCATCACGATTTTTTCGTGGCATCCTCTGGGCTTTCCACCAGAGAGCAAATCATCGCGTAACTACCGGTTCATCAACTTACCCCGCTATAGGGTTAAATTGTTACCGACGATGGGATAAGTTGATAAAATGTAGGTTAAGTAAACTACGTTATGTATATAGGTGGTACTAGTTTGCGCTTCTTGAAAGGTCCATATTTCACGCTTACAGTAATAATACTGGTTTGCGTCTTGACTGACAATAGCTAATGGTTTATGCCATTTATGGAATGCTCAAACGTTCATTCCGTAGCTGCACCTTCCTCTCCCCTTCGTTCAGTCTTTTCCATCGGATGAGAAATGACCGTAGAAATATTGCATAGGATATCTTGATACAGCTTTAGCAGACACCATAATCAAAATAGGCAATTCTATGGTCATTTTTTCCCATTTTCAATCAACAAAACGTTGAAACAGGCTGCATTTTAGGCATGAATTTAAACGCATTTCACAGTCGCAAAGTTGAGAGAACATGGTAATGATAGCGGACACCTAAAAAATTAACAAGTGGGCGGCAAAGTAGACACTAAGGGTGAAGCAAAGGTATTGGACTTTTACTTTCGGTGCAAAAAATGTGTCACAACTTCACCATTCCGCAGTCACGGGTCGAAAGGACTTGGGCTTGTTTTTGCCGCGAGAGGAGGGTGTCGGTAGCAACATGTGCAACAGTAGCCATGGCAACCGGCTTCATGCTTTTGGAGAAAATGCTGTTGTATCAACCGTCCCGTGTATCAACTAGACCCGGTCTCCCCTACTTATGTTGTCACGGTTATTGAATGTGTTTCCATGGCTACCTCGCAAGCTGTCATCTGGACTGTGCTATTTGGGTCCTCTTAGACTATGACGTGTGGCGGCTCGTAATGTATTTGTAGGGCGGCGAGGTCGGGGGCGGGGTCGGTGTGGGGGGGGGGATGGAGGGGGGAGGAGGGTCGGAAAGGGGGTGGGTATGTAGGGGTGGTGGCGTGGGAGGGGAGGGGATCATTGGTTTGGTCGCCTTGTCTTGGTTGGGGATATGGGGGAGGGGTAATAGGAGGGGTTGGTAGGTGGGGATGGATTGGCTATTAGGGATTGGTGAGGGTGTTCGTTGCTATGTGACTTGCAGGTTAGGTCTTGAGTGGTGTCTGAGTAGCAGTCGTCTTAGTTTGGAGTAGTCTTGGAGTCTTGTGTGGTCGTCTTGGAGTCTTGTGTGGTGTATTGTTATTGGGTCTGTGTTATTGGGTCTTGCTCCACTGCGGTGCGCCCTTGACGTCGAAGCGACCTTGTGACAGGTGTTTCCGCGTGGCCGCCGGCCGGCGGCCACGCTCGCTACGCTCACGGGCGCCGGGTGGCTCCCCTGGCCCGCGCCGATCCCGCTTCCGGCGTGCCGCCGGCCCCTAACCGGGGCGGCCCACAGCGAGCGGTGTGCCTCGAGTCCAGGGTGTAGTTTGTGCAGTCATCATATGTGTCTTCGTATAGTCATCTTGTCGGCGCCCCGTAACTCGTTATCCTAACACAAATTTATATAGCGAGGTTAAGTCTTCTCACTTCACCACTTCCATTCGTGAGTGAACCTGGCTTGGGCGTGGCGCCAGGGATAGAGGAGCCGCATGGTTGGAGAGGCCTAGGAGGGGGGGTCATAAGAGTAATGGACGGACATTGGAGTTGGAAATGCGTCCGTCACCGGCCCTCGTCCAGTTTCGGGGCCCTCTTTAAGTGTTAAAGTCCCCGCTTGTTTCCCTCCATGTCATCCACCTGCATGCTCCCACGGGTCACCGGACTGGCAAATTGAGGGCCTAGGTAATTATCCTGGGTCAAATTTTGGCAACGAGGGTTTCTGACAGCTAGATGCGTACGCAGAGTTCCAACAGCTCCCACTGGTCCTTAACTACCCATAACTACGTCATGCATGCTCCCACGTAATCCATTCATTTCCATCTTCCATTACGAACATTCGCTCTCCATTAAAGGTGTTGGCCCGATAATTTCCCTTCCAGTGGTGCATGCGCATTCAGCGAGTCTTACTTCCTCAGACCGTTGCTTAGGGCTTTCTAGCCGAAAGTTAAACGTAAATTACCCGTGCTTAGGCCCACAACTGTGACCGGCTGACGCGACACTGTTGGTTGAGAATGATACTATTTACTTTACTGCCTTCAAGGCTCGGTGACACTGGGCTGCGACATTCCGTTAGTTTCTGATGGTCTTATGCTGGGCTTGAGGAATAATGGCCGACATACTTACAATTAAAGGAGTCATACGCCTTGCCAGGATTGCACGCTCCAACTTGCGATTTGGCGGGCACCCCACAGGTGGTCCTGGGCCACAAATCGGTCGGGATGGCCACCTTATCGTCTTTCTAACCTATCCTGCCCGGGGTCATGGTCAGGAGACCCTCAAATCCCCTGCCTGTCCTATCCTTGGGGGCTTACGGAACGCCAAACTTCATCTCCCCTGCCTGTGCCGTAATCGAGAGGCCCAGACCTGCTAGAATAGCTGAGACAGGGAAGGAATACCGACCTGGCCGTTTTTGGCTGTTACCTAACTGTGCGCACAGATTCATCCCGACCAAAAATTGGGTGCCGCTGCCTGCGAGCTTACCCATTGGACCCCGTCGGATCTGACCACCCTCGGGATGCCCTTCCGCGCTCTGGGATCACCAGGCCGGAGGGTTTTTGCGGCCTAAAATTTCTCAAGTGAACCCGCTGCCTTGTGAATTATCCAGTCTTTTCGGCACGCTTTCCCAGGGGTTCAACCAACAGTGTTTCGTCATTTCCGTCTTCAATCAGCCCTCCTCCGTCTCCTCCGAAGAGAAGAGGGCGGAGGCTCACGTTTTGGGCCCATGGAAGTTATCGCCCGTGGAAGGGCGGCTTGCAGGCCGTCTCCTCGCTAATTCCGTAATTTGTCTCACGTTTTTCGTCACAGACGGTAGTCAGGTTCGTCCTGTGCTATCTCGCCGGCTAGCTTTACATTAAGCAATGGACGAACCCAGAGTTAGTGCACTATCTAATTCTTACTCGCAATTAGTGTATTTGACGACGTAATGGTCAGCGCTCAGAACGTTCCTTAACGGCGTCAACTTGGGGTTTCGGATCTACAAATTGATATCGGGCAATCAGCATCCAAGGGCAAAATCGAATTAAGATCTCGGTGCATGGGGTGTCGTAACTGTCTTACCGAGAGCGGGGATGAGAGAGAGAGAGGGAGAGAGAGAGAGCGAAAGAGAGAGAGAGAAAGAGAGAGAGAGAGAGAGAGAGGGGGAGAGAGAGAGAGAGAGAGAGAGAGAGAGAGAGAGAGAGAGAGAGAGAGAGAGAGAGAGAGAGAGGGGGAGAGAGAGAAGGGGGGGAGAGAGAGAGAGGGGGAGAGGGAGAGAGAGAGAGAGAGAGAGAGAGAGATATATATATATATATATATATATATATATATATATATATATATATATTTAAATGACAGATAGGCAGAGGGGTAGAGAGGCAGAAGCCGGTATTATGCGCACTTTGGCCGTTCAGTTTTATCCGTAGAGTGACGTGGGGCCCAACATATCTCCGTAGTACTTTATATCCCTCGGAAAGAATGGAGGGGTTAATTAACACGGTTCGGGCCAGATCTGTGTTCCTTTAGTATCCTTTCGAGACCAGGTGGGTCTCCCATTTCCAACTCTCCCTTGGACGTGAATGAGGATATACTCATAGTAACATGCGTTTTTTTCTTCTCAGGTTATATATTTCACAGGTGTAGTCAATGAACAGAGAAGAAAGAAACCTTACCTATCCTACCACCTTGCAATCTAAGAAATCTTACCTACCACCTTACAATCTCCCCATCCTCTTTTCGTACGCACGTACATACACATTTATTCATTTGGTGGCATTCTCGATCCGGGGCCGAACCTGTACGGTTCGCTCACACATTTTCACTCGCATCCACTTACGCCCAGCTGGCTCTAACTGTGCCCCCCCCCCCCCCTCCCCATTTATCTGATCTCACTAGCAGGGGAAAATTATCGCCTCCCTCCACTGACCGGGGCCATGCCGATTTGACTTCACCAGTGACGGGCGGGTCAGGTCACGGACATTGGTGAATGGTACATCGCCAAGGGTTCACTCACATGCCAGGAGAATCTGTGTCGTCCGCACACTAGTGAAGGCTCAAGCACTACACTTTCACTATCAGCTTCCTGGCGGTCCCGTCGAATGTTCTTTGTTGAATGTCCTCCGTTGAATGTTCTCCGTTGAATGTCCTCCGTTGAATGTTCTCCGTTGAACGTCCTCCGTTGAATGTCCTCCGTTGAATGTCATCCGTTGAATGTTCTCCGTTGAATGTCCTCCGTTGAATGTCCTCCCGACTGCCTGTCAGCGGTATTTATACCACTCCCGATGGGTGTGCCCGGTGTCATGGCCCCACTTGAATTGGCTTGTTTGTCCCGTCACGGTCTAGGTGGCTTCTCGCAGCTTTGTTTCGGTCGGCTGTGACGAGTCGTCTGGCAGGCTGGTCCGGCCCGCGACCGTACAAGCGCAGTATTGAAGAAAATGTAAGCCGTCTTACATATTGACATCAGCGCTTACATAATCGCAGGCATCATATTTTGCTTTTAAAACGCTTCGGAAAGGACATTGCAAACATTGCGATAAAAGATGTAGGGCTGGGTGTTACGGAGACTGGGACGGTATCTTGTGGTTAGGTTGAGTGAGCCATTCATCTCAAAACAAAAACGCTGGGTATCCCACTATTAATATATCGCCGGACCCTACAAGGGCGATAGTGCTCAAACAAACCTTGCTGGGTTCCAAACAAATCGCTGTAACAATGTTAGATATAATCATACCATTCGGCCCTCATCGTTCGAGAATGCGCCGTTGTATAACGCCAGGTGACGCGTGAATCATGCCACCACTGTCGACGGCCGGCCGGACACGTCTTAATGCATGTTATGACTTCGGCCGATAACCGAGACGGCTCTGCATCCTGGCTAGATAGCTTCGGAATGCCACTGTCGACTGCAGGCAGGAAATGCTTATCAAATGTGGTGGGTTATGTTGGCGATCCGAGCCGACCAGAGAACGACTCTGAGCAGACGTGGTATGTCTGATGTCGGAGGGACGGCGCGGAGTTCAGAGCGAGACTTTGTTCTAGAGAGTTCATGGCCACTGGCAATGCGCGCGCAGACCAGGTGACAATGACGAATCGCAAGCTGACCACGTGGTACGAGCGTTGTCGTTGCCTGCGGCTACTTAAGGCCTCAGCCGGAAGGGGACGCTCTCAGTCACGCTCACTCACGCTCACTCTCTGTTCGATGAACGTACGACGCGGGCGGCCTGGTCCGCGGCCTCGCCCGCCGCCTAGCCCGCCCTGGCTCACCACTGGAGGTATGTCTGATACGTCTGTTGAGATGTAGATCGACAGAGAAGTTGTTGCACCTGTCTGACCAGATGAAAAGCTATTGTATCATCGCCTTTATCACGCTGCGCCACTATTGTCTAATCTTCATGATCGCTGACTAATATGCACAATATAAAAGTGCTGGCTTTGGAAGTGCGTGTCAAGAGGTGTGCAGATCAGAGCTCTGAGATAGTTGACAGAGCCATTGGATGAAAACATAACCGGGGTTTTAAATATCGCAAACGCTGAGGTACCCTAGACTATTCTACGAGCTGAAAATGAAGGTTTACCCCATAAGCAGAGGGGACAGAAAAACTTTCACTACATCGCGCCGCGGCCTGAGAAAATCGTACCAGATCCCAAAAATCGTCGGACCCCATCCTCCGGAAAAATCGCGATGGAACCTGAAAAATTGCACGGTGGCTCAAAGCTTTCACAGAGTCCCGGAATGGTTCAGTTTGTATCAATGAATACCAAGGGAACCCTCGAAATATCGAGCAGAGTTTAAAAATTGCATTGAGGCTTAAAAATCGATGCACCGGACCTCCAATGTTGGTGTCATTGCTGAACGTGTGGCGTAACATCTGCCGGTGTGCGTCTACCAACGCACATGGCATGGCCCGTGTCCAACTGAGGAATTAGGAGTCATTGAAGCAAAGTTTAGGGTAGATCAGGTTAGGTTTCAAAGAGGTGTGTAAGCTACGTTCTTGTCGATTAGCAGGCGTGTGGCGCATATTTTGGGAAAGGGGTGACACTTACTATCGCCCCGCAAGGTGTTAATGTCCTCGCCCCCAATCGTTTGGGACTGTATATTCAAAAGTTATATTGTTTCACTAGATTACCGACGTCTTGTGCTTCAGTCATGATCACCGTATATAAGCAATTGATCATGAAATCCGAAACGTTGGTAATTTCTTGAAATAATAGCCATTCATTTTAAGAACCTTTTAATGGTTACGAAGACATTACAAGCTGTATTTTCCTCCCATGTATGCTTAGATCGTACTCCGCTACGAAAGCCCGTGTTTACATGGGCTTTCGTTGGCTTACACGGTGCATCACAATTTGATTCCTTACCTGTGATGACACTTCGTTTGTACCTCCCCCCATCCCTCCTTCGGAATCATGAATTAATTAGTCGTGCACTGCTTGCCACAGTCTGACTTGTGCTGTCTGATTCGCAGATGCTGGATTTGTGTTGGCTTCCGAAGTTAGTTTAATAAATGTCATTTGTCGCAGATCTGGACACTTGAAAGTCGTCACTCACGTATTCCTCTCCGACCCCATTCTCTGTGCCATGTTCCATGCTCTGTTCTTCACTCGAAAATAGTGCATTTCGTGTGAAAAGATATATGGGATTTCGATGTGTCCAATCTGATGGTAGTGTATTGAATTCCATACTTCCTTCACGAGGCATATTCGTTATATTTCTTAACCTATATTGTTTCACAATCGAAGCCTACGCACGGCACATGCGTTGCATTGCGAATTTACCATTCACTAAACCATCATGTATCATGTGCTCAGAACTTGGCAGCCATGCATTGAAGCTAAAAGAACAGTATTTGCTAAAAAGACAGTATTTAGCATGTGTGTGGTAAGCTGGGTTAGATCTCTCGACATGCACGGAGGACTGACATGTAATCCATCACTACCACCTCCTGGTTAGCTGGACCACACCAATAGGCTGACATTATTTACCGACTACTCGGCAGAATACTTGGAGTTCCGGGAACTTCCAACCCTTCGCCAGGAACCTTGTGGACCTGGAACATATTGACGTTGTTCATGTTTATCTGCCATTACTTGACATAGCAGCCGTGGTCGCCGGTCACCACCCGCGCGACCACACCATGGGACTGTCGTGCGCCTGACGGGAGGAACACAGTCATGCGGAGCTGTGGAGGTCACACTCAGTGTGGGGGTCAAGGTCACACTTAGTGTGGAGTCACGGTCACAACCCACTGGTCGTTTCGTGACTATGTGGGGGCCACTGTCCTTGTGGTCGCCACGGTTACCATCAACTGGTCGTTACGTGACTATGTGGGGGTCACGGTCACCATCCACACATCGTGACGGGACTGTGTGTGGGTCACGGTTGACACGGGACAGCCGAGGGAGTGCAGTGGTCTGTAGGCTGTCGGAAGACCCTAGAGACACAGGAGTCCTCAGGTCTGGGGATGTGGAGGAAGATTTCAGATTAAAATTGAATATTTAGTTTTAAAATAGCTCTGTCGTAATGGGGTAACGGGGTTAATGGGGTTAGCCATACACAACACCGCACACCCCACACTCCACGCTATCCGTCAACTCTACCACACCCATCACGCTCGCTCACCTCCAACTCACGCTGCTCTGGGTCCATGGCCACATGGGGATACCGGGCAACGAGCGGGCGGATGAACTCGCTCGTCGAGCGATCGTCCTCCCACCCGCCCCCACCTCCAGGTGCCTCCCCCCCGGTGACCTTTTGTCACTCACAAATATATTATACACTCAGCATCTCTAGACATGCTGGAATCACAACACCACACACTTACATCACATTAAACCCTTTCTCTCAAAATGGCCGTCTTCCCAACAACACTCGCCGGTGCTTCTTTCCCGGCTCCGAGTCGGACACACTGAACTCACACATGATTACCTCTTTCGCCCTCTTCGCCGCGATGCGCCTTGCCAATTGTGTAATATGTGTAACTCTGTCCAACATTTTCTGCTTTCCTGCCCCACATATGATTTGCAGCGTCGCCCTCTCCTCTCGTACATTGTCAAACATCGTCTTCCACTTTCACTGAGCATCCTTCTCAGTTATGAGTACCCGGAGCTCCTTCAACTACTGTTCACCTTATTGCATGGCACCAAATTAGAACAAGTCATTTAAAGCCAAACGCTGTCATCCTCTCCGCTCCCATAAGCCACATACATATAGGTTATTTCGTATTAGGTAGGCAGGGACCAATCCAATTTGGCGAAAACGGACGGTTCTCCTTATAGATTGCGCTTGATGTTTTGCCTACGTGTTATCCAAGCAGCTTGGTTTTCCCCTTCTCAGGTTTTTCCATGCTCTAACTTAAACATAAATCTACACATTCAAGGTCGAGCCTGACACCCACGGCTCGCCCTGGGCGATGGGCCTGCGTTTCGTTTCAGATGCTATGAAGGCTATGAAGCTGTCCACCATCCAAATGTTCTGTTTAATATGTATGTATGCATGTTTATATGTCTACCCGTATGTTATGTATATACCGGCCCTTTACGCCATGTTCTTTGTTTCCCGGCGTCTCTAATCTTTCCTCTCTTGCTTGTTTTATATCTCCGGATGTCACATAAGCCGGTTTAACGTAACCTTTTCTTTAACGTAACAAATATCTAGCGGATGGCACTTTGCCTCTGCTAAAGACAAGACAGGCCACCGAACCGAGGCCATAACCATGTGTTCTTTTTTTGGACCGGTAGCGCTATTATTCGTCTACGGATGTGCTTCAGTGCCACAGCCAATTTTTGTTGGGCGCCCAGCACACTTTTGAGACCCGACTCTTTTTTTATAGACTTTTGTGGCTATTTGTGCACCGACGGTATTTTTTGAAATACCAGCGCGTTTTCGAGGACCCCGATGTGCTTACTTAGTGCCCGGTCCTCTTGTTCGTGTTTAGGACCCTGCCGCTCTTTGAGGGCCCCAGCCTATTTTTAAGGTCTTATGTGGTGGCATGTCCCTGGTGTGCTTTGAGGGTCTTCGTGGTGTTTTTTTTTACTAGAGCTCTCTGTGTGTTTGTTTAGAACTGCAACGTATGTTCTACGTCAGTGCCCTTTTTTGCAGGTCTCGGTACCCTTGGGAGGGTCTGGTGCATTTTCGGCCTCCAGTTGTGCTCTTGGGGTTCCCGTTGTGTTTATTTGGGGCTCCTGACGCGCACTTCGGGGACTAAGTGATTTTTTGGTCTAAGTGATTTGTTGGGGGCTCCGTCGTCATTTGTTGGGATCGCTATCGCGAGTTTTAGTGGCCCCGACACGTTTGGGGTGGAGGTGGGGATGGTGGGGGTAGCACGTTTTTAGGGCTTTCGGAGCAATTGTTGGGACACCAGAGTGATTTTTGATGTCCTGATTGTTTTCTCGTTGCCCCGGCTTCATTTTTTTTGGATGGTCCCGATCAGGGTTTGGGGCCCCGGTGAGACCTGTCGAGCTTCTAACGTGATTTTCAAGGGCCCTGGCCCGACCTTTTGGTGTCCCCCTCGTGATTTTCAAGAACCAAGACACGATTTTTTGCGACCCCCAACGCGATTTTAAAGAGCTCAATCAAGTACGAACTTTTAAGGCCCCAGCGTGATTTTCAAGGGCCCGGCCTGTCTTTTTCGGGCCCCAGCGCGAGGAGATGAGTGGTCTAAGGGTAAGATCCTCGTCTCACAATCGATAGATTATGGGTTCGAGTCTCACCTGCCGCTACTCTTCGCCCGCGACCAATCGGCGCGAGGGATTGGCGACGCTACATGACTCAACGGTCGACGTGTCGTAAAAAAAACAATAACCAGGCCCCAACGCCATTTTTTCGGGCCCCGGCGATACTTTTTGAGCACCCAGCGTCATTTCCAGGGGCCCGGCCCGCACATTTTGAAGCCTCAGCGTGATTTTCGGGCGGCCCGGCGTGAATTTTAGTGGCCTAACGCGACTTTTCAGGGTCCTACCTAATGTGACTTGAATAAGACAATGGACACACAGAAACTCAATGAACGGAAATACGACGACGACAAAAATAAAAATAAATGAGAAAAGACGACGGATGTCACCCCACGAAAATAAAAAAAAATAAAAGAAGAGAACTTGCGATAACCAGCAGTCAGTCACGCCAAAATTGGCACGGCGGAGTAATCAGTGGGCTCTGGCGATATTGCGCTCGAATAGTACTGTATGCTCCAAGCATCGGCGGTTCACCGTTGCCGGCGGACATAGCAATAGATGCTTAGTAGATACTTGACACATGGATGCAACACATAATTCATGAAAAACAAAACTGCATTAATAATCGGGGTACGTTGGTACATCCACTATCTTACCCCAACCCACCCTTAATAAAAGTACCCCAAGCCGTCGCGGCCTGCTTAGAACGACCTAGCAGAGACGGCAGGCTTGTATGCGGTTATCACTATGGTAGCAAACTTTCCCCTAGCCGTCGCGTCAGGTTTAAAGCGACCAAGCGGACATGAGTAAGCTAGTCTGCGTTTATCATAATGCTGCATCAAGGCCGAAACAGCCCTGGCGAGAGGAAAAATCTGAACTTCAATATCAATTTCAAACCTAAAAATAAAACCTACAACCCGAAAATAGATCGGAGCTTGTGACTTTACCGCATAGCACTTAACCAGCTTTAATATGTTAATAAGCTTCAATCGGTCATACATGAGAGATTCATCCCAGGACAGTTAGGAAGTGGTCTGGCCTGGTGATCGTTCACTTAGAAGAGCAGAGCTACTTCGCTTAGCATCTTTCTCTCGCATAGTGAGTATATCTTACCCTTCTTTCCAGCATATGTGTTGTCGAATGGCTATTCCGTCAATTTCGCATCATATGATATATCCCCTTAATGTTACACAAATATGTTGTAGTCATCAAATAACTATGTCCTTCATACTCGTTTTATGCAGTAAATTTCACCCATATTTTTCAGTGCGCCCTGATTGGGACCAAATTTGATTTTAATCTTCGTGAATGTCTTCCCAACACATATATTAAAAACCAAATTAATCGTGCACACTGAAGATGTTCAGTTAATTCGTTCGAGTCCATCTGATGAAGCGACAGTTGAAAATGCTCGTGGGGTAGGCACTTGCAGCCGCCAATGTTTTGTTTGTTGAAATCAGCAAAACGATTAATCTCAAGAAATCTGACTTTGTTCCCAGAAGGTCGCGTCAGCGCCAGAGACGACCCAGTCTAAATTTGTGTCAATTAGTTCCCAACACGTAGACATTCCCCCTATTCTTCGGTAACAGCATTGGTGTGATGGTAGACCAAACTTTGACCCGGGAATCATACGAATTCCTGATAATGAAGCGTCACTATGCCTGTATCTATGACCTACCCAAGTTCTCACAAAACGTACCGATAATCCAAAACAGCAAGTTATTCGCAGCATCGTTTTCCCAACTTTATTTACATCATGAACGTTTTGAGGGAACCATAGCAAGGGTGCTGTAGGAGTGAACAGTAAAGTTCGTAACGCATTTTTTCCCTGTTGCAAATTTAAGGGGGACATTTTAATATTGGTACCCCCTCTCAGATTTAAGATGGGGCACGGTATCCACGTGCCCCTGCTGTTCCGCCACACATGACTCCTGTGGCTCATTGTTACACTGATCTTTATGTCTTTCTGTCTTAACCCTCGCACGGCTGGGGGAGAGGTAGATGCCAACATTTGGCATTAGCCGTCAACATAAAACCAACTAAAAAAAAATCATAACACTCCACCACGGAGGCTTTGGTCTCTGCTTCCTTCATTGTAATCATCTGGAGTCTGGGTAGCATGGCTTCGACACGACTCCAACTCCGACTACGACTCCCCAGTCCTGTTTCCAAGAGGGGTTCCCATACATTCTGACGGACAGCATCCATTATATGGCGCTCGGCGCGGGCACTGCTCTTTTGCTGCTGGTTTATCAACCAGATAACGATTGCAAATCACGGACATTCGCCAAACGCAAATTTGCGAGGGGTTGAAAGTGTCATCATCATCAGCTCTGACACTGCAAGGCACCTGAATGAAAAAAATCAAGACAGTGTGCGCAGATCTTCAAGCATTTTTTTATATATCTCCCTGTCCCTCTCTCTCTCTCTCTCTCTCTCTCTCTCTCTCTCTCTCTCTCTCTCTCTCTCTCTCTCTCTCTCTCTCTCTCTCTCTCTCTCTCTCTCTCTCTCTCTCTCTCTCTCTCTCTCTCTCTCTCTCTCTCTCTCTCTCTCTCTCTCTCTCTCTCTCTCTCTCTCTCTCTCTCTCTCTCTCTCTCTCTCTCTGTCTCTGTCTCTGTCTCTGTCTCTCTTTTATTTATCTCTATCTCTATCTTTTTTTTTTTTTTTTTTTTTTTTTGTCTTGTCTCTGTCTCTGTCTCTCTCTCTGTCTCTGCTCTCTCTCTCTCTCTCTCTTTTCTCTCTTTTTCTCTTTTCTTCTTTCTTCTTCTCTCTCTCTCTCTCTCTCTCTCTCTCTCTCTCTCTCTGTCTCTCTCTCTCTCTCTCTCTCTCTCTCTCTCTCTCTCTCTCTCTCTCTCTCTCTCTCTCTCTCTCTCTCTCTCTCTCTCTCTCTCTCTCTCTCTCCCTCCCTCTCTCTCTCTCCAATTTTCAGTTTAAAAACAACAGGTCATGTCAGGTTTGTCCCTTTCCCCTTCAGACCCGAGTTGTCTCCCCTTTCTATCCTGATCTGTCACCCGTAATCTCTGGGACGTGGTTATGACCAATACCAATACGGATTACCAACGTTTTTTTTTATCCACCACACTTCGGCCGACGTAATTTGTTCTGATGGCTCAAGCTCTTCATTTGTTCAATGTTCATGCATTTGTTCAACCCAACGACCTGATTAGATGGCGTAGAATACTGCTTTGGCGCTTATGCTAGATGAGATGACTTTGAGCTTTAGCTGAAGACTTCCACCGGCGGTCCGTTGACTGGTAGGTCGTCGGCGAGCCAACACGAAACTAACTTATGGATAAGTTAGCGGTCACGCGAGAAACGATGACTTGCATTGGCGAGTGGCTTGTTTGCTATATGAGGTTCATCATGAACTTACTCCAGCCAGCAAATTTCTGCAAGTGGCGGGCATGCTAGATGTAGTATATGCAGCCCCAGTAAAAGGCTGAGGTCAACGGAGTGTCGTCGGGTGTGTCCAGCGTGCTCGGAACGTGAGAATGGAATGTGGTTAGGGGATACGCGTAAAGTCGAGTTTTAAGAAAACGGTAATTGTGTCGCTTCTCATGGGTGATGGGTCAATGGGTCATATAATTACATGGGGAAACCCGGGCCAGCTGCCAGCAACGCTTGTGAGCCTGCATTTAGCACCGAATGTTGTCTACACGTTTGCGCACATGCATGAACTGTTGTTTTATTCACGGCCGTGCCCCATATTGTGTGGGTTCGAATCCCGCTACCAACTGCAGGACCTATCCCCTCGCGGGCACGGTGTGAGAGATGCCTACGCTAAATAACCATTGCAGTTGAAAACGTCGCTAATTAACACATTAATTCTGATTATTATTAAATGTTGTTTGGGTTTGATTATCTTTGCGACACCGTTGCGTGGAGGGTGGGGTCCGGCACGTGAGTTCTGTCAATGACAGGGGAATTATCCAATCTCAGAAACCCTGCTTCGGTGTTTACAACTCGGCCTTTTGGGTTCGATTCTTAGATACACCGCCATGGGGTTAATGTTAAGCTTTCACGAAAAGTGTTTGGGAGGGGGGGGGGGGGTGCCATGGCGCCCACGGTCCCTTCCGTGGGCCTATGCCTTAGCCAATGTTCCTATACCTATCTCTGAGTATACACCGGCGGCTATGACGGCGTATATAATATCCCGGAAATATTATAATAATGTTACAATACTATTAATATATGATAATGTTATATACCTGGCGTATCTCATCGCCAACCACCTTCACAAAAGTAAGGTACAATTTTAGTACAACAGTTGCGGCAACCGGTACCGAAATAGTGCCCGCGGTATCGGAGTGGTGGCCGGGCTGACAATGCTGGTACTTTGCCGCTACCAGGAAATGCTGACCGAAATTGTCCGAAATTCGATACCGGTGCCTCCACCAGTGAAACGCGCCGGTTCTTTGCCGGTACCCATACAACTAGGTTAACGATGAGATCGTTGCAAGACGTTGCTAATGTGCAACATATGAATGGCTGATCTCAGAGTGAGCTTAGGCCAGTGACCAATGATGGCTTTTCGGCGCTAAGTATCACTTCCAGTGTCAGTGGGAAACTAGGTCAGTAGCACAGGATGACCTCAACATGTAATTTGTGTCTGGGGAGTGACAACATTTTGTGGAAGATCTAACAGCACCGCAAAAGTATCCTAGTACACCTTTCCGGTAAATGTTGCATAACCGTTTCTATCTAATCTAGCCGAATCTACCTAAAATAGGCATTTATCATTTTATCCCTTCGCCTTTCTGTTCGAACTCCCTGACCGCTAACCCAACCTTAATTTCCAACCAACGTGGTATTGGGTCTCCGGAGGCTTCATACATTTTACCGAGCTAAAGGCGTGTTTCAACTTTTGTGAATTTTGTGTGCTTGTGGCGTCAGAAGAGGAACCGCTGTTAAAATATTGCTCACCAATATTTCTGCATCGGAAGATTAGTTTTGTCCACTCCAAAGGCGCACGAAAATTTGGGCAGTAATCGCGTATGACGTGCTTACCTATGTGTCTGTTATTCTTCGGTTGTGATCGTGGTCGGTATTTTGACTCGTTGAAGAGAGATATTGATAGATTTGTCTTCGAAAAACTATACATCCGAGCTATAGGAGTGGGGATGTTTACGAAGCATTTGGTTAATTATGCATTTTACTGTGTTTGTTCACTCATTTTTTGCTAACATTTAGTTGTATTGGTGTAGACGTTCGTTAGGGCCCGTGGACGTACATAAAGGACCGCAAACGTTCAAAGGTGCAGCAGATTTTGGCAATGACCCTTGCACATACGTAATTGCCCGTAAACGCTTGTGGATTCCCGTAGATGTTCGTAATAACCATTTCGCAACTTACATTTCATAAGAGATATTATCTTGCATCTTTCAGCGTCAACAGGTCCCCAGGCGTCAATAATGCCCACTGGATTCCATGCTATCCGGATTAGAAGCAAAAAGTTAGCGGGTCGACTCGTTGATCGCCCCACCAATATGAAGGAGAATCGGAAAGCTACCAATGGGTCTACACTCGATCACATTTTACTTAAGAAGTTAGTCACAATAATCGGTCGATCTATGATCCATCGGTAATGACTAAACATTAGGCTGGGTCATGGGTGGGTCGATGTTAAGTTTTCAAAAACGGCTAGTGAAATTATGATGACAAATAGCATTCTGAGCTCACATGATTTTTTTCAGATTTTTAAAATCAATTCTAGGGGTGGCCCCCTCCCGTTTTTTAGGACCATGTTTGCCAAAATTAACACCAAATTACAATTTTGTGCATGATGGAATTTATCTAAGTGATTCAAACTAATATCATGGGTAGTGCCGTGTGCCTTTTATCATACGTGCGAGTTTCTTAGTCTTGTCCCTTGTGGTTGTAGAGATATTCGTGTTATTAAGTCGAGTTTTGGGAACGCCATCTGTTGAGCGGGAGTAGAACTATGGGTGATAACATCCGTTCCCGACGGTTCAATCGAGCGCAAATGTGGGGAAACGACGAAAGGTAACAACATCACCTTCAAGCATGCTTCCCGTGTCTAACTGACACCTAGAGGCGTCACCAGAAAACGCGAGTAGGGGGGGGTGGACTTCAATCGTCCCCGGCGACCGGCCCAGCTTGCATACCTACTTCCGTTACATCGACGTTCTGTATAGATTCATGGAAAAATCAAGTGGATCAGCCCCCCCCCCCGTCTAGTTGCGAAGCTTACGGCTGGAGCCCCCTATGCCAATCCCTGATGACACCCCTGCCACTATTAAACGTTTTACCTTCCAAGTTCCACCAGACGTTTCAGGTGTCGGCGCTGCAGGTAGTCCGATCAACGTTGTTACCAGTTCACACTGAAAACGCTGGTGACGCACATCCGCCTTTCTCGTTAGAATGGCTTTGGTATGGGCTGTGGCCTGTGAAATCGAACTTCAGCTAAAGCCGCACAATGACTATCGCTAACAGGAAACGACATTTTCCAAGTCAAACATGGTTTATTCTTTCGCAAACAGGCCAGAGAACTTCGGACCACCAACACATGTACACACCTGCATACAACTTGCTTTCATCCATTCCAGCCATCCTATCTGGTCATCTACAAAACGTCAAAATCAAAGTCCTGCTTGGACTGAAAGGATGGCACCGCTAGCCTATGGCTCATCTTCGCACAGATGAATCCATGCCGCGCAGCATCGCCCACAACGGCCGCAGATGCCTCCGTGACACATTTTACAGCCCTCTCTACCGCCAGGGTGTGCACCGGGTACATCGGTACACGATCCCCCGCTGCGTCCAGGTCTCGCTCACTTGTTGACAGCGTCAGGGGGGCTCAGTTATGAGCTCCTGATCCCAGTTGATTAGCTCCCTGTAATTTGTTGCCGCAAACCTAATTTTTGGCAGTCGGTGCGGTCTTAAGTCATCTGCGTCTTCTGTTCTGTTCCGCCGGCACTCGATTATGATCCTGACCGCCCGCTTTCTGATCGTCACATCGCTGTCGCATAGCATGGCCAGCAGCAATGATTCAGGGTGGGCCCAGTAGGCGTTTCTCTGAATGACCGGCTGGATTACCTTTTGCACGCGGTCCGGGAGATGTCTGAGCAGTTCTACACTGCGGTAGAGGTTTTTGGACCCGTCTTTGCAGAACGGGTGTGATTTTATATAAAACCACATCGGGGCATAGTGATTCACGACAAAATGTACCAGGACTTCAAGATTGTTATCTGGTTTCGTCGTCGAAACGTACAAGCGCAAAATACGGGCAACGAGAGTAAGCCACCTGGCCATATTCAGGGGACCGATCTTTCTGGTCGCTAACTCCCTCGGGATGCACCCACCCTGAACGGCGATAGCCAGCTGATGCAAAATAAGCTGATCGGTGCTGAGGTCTTTCACGATTTCCTCGGGTAGATCTTGGACCTGACCCGGCACAGGCTCATACGCTGTGACTGGCCTTTGTTCCAAGTCACCTGCCAGTTGCGTACCGATCGGTCCACTGAATGACCGCGGACCCGTTGTACCGCCGTCTAACTCATTGAAAATTGCTCGGAGATTTAGTTCATTTTGGTGCAACTGGCATATGAACCAATGGACGGCTTTCCCCTCAAATAATTCAAACATACGGCACACTCCACCATGCCGCCCAGTATTCACGGCCGTTCAGTCTGCCCCGATTACGACAACTCCACCACCATATTCGGCAGCGACGGCATGGAGCTCTCTAAAGACATCACACGCCTTTCCTGACGCTGGGGTGAAGTGAGTTAAATACTCGCTGCCGGGCTCGGCCACAACAGCAATGTGCTCTTCCTGCAGTATTGTTTTTGATGGGCCGGCTTCGTCTCGTTCGATCATTACATACGACATATCCTTTCGACCGTCAAAATACAACCCTGTAACACCTGTATCAAACGCTCTAGATTTCCTCTTTTCTGCCTCCTCGTTTCTCGCAGCTTTCCTGGCCCTTTCGACTTTTTTATGGTCGACTACATGCGTCGTATCCCCAGGTACGATTCTCCCGATATCTAACTGAAAGCCGTTTACGACAGCTGCCGCTGCGCGGTTTGAAATCCCATATCTATCTGCGGCTAGTGCCATACTTCTTAGCTTATCTAGGTTTCGACAGCCGAGCTCCTCGCCTTCAGAGTCGTCCGTTGGTGATGCTCGGTCATGCATGTCCCATGCAGACGGCATCTCTGGTTCAGCCGCCGCCTCCAAATCGCCGTCTCCTGGTTCAGACGCCATCTCTTGTTCAGACGCTGTCTCTGGATCAGACGCCGTCTCCTGCAGGTACCATCATTGAGGTGTAACTCCTGGTATGTCTATCACAATACAACCCCTGTTTACCGGTAAAAATGACGCTCCCTGGGCAAGCAGCCCCATTCCCTCCGACGAAAATCCTGAATCAGCCCTTGACGTTTGGTGCGACTTGTACCCGCATTTTTTTTTAAAAGAAAGTTATGACGCTGCGGTGATATAGTTGCGAGAATACCATATAATAAACGTGGGTAAACGTGAAACTGAACTATTGTGTTAACAGTATTTTGCTCGATTAGGAACTCGTCTAACATGTTAACTACGGGAGCACCCCCCTCCGTCATGACTCCTGCCACCCCCACCCCCCAGTCGAAGCGAAAATATCATGCAATTCAGTCACTGTGGTGGCAGGTGTAATGGGGCGTTCGCAATCTGCCTCCCTCCCCCCTCCGCCCCCATAGTCAACAGCCTGCTGCCCCAAGTCAAATTTCCTCGGACGAGGCCCTGTGCTTGATTACTTACCGCTTGTGCCTCGGCTGAGGAAGATTCAGCCTGACGTTGACGGGCGGTTTCTTCTTCTCTTCTTCTCTGTAGCCGTTGCCTGCGGGTAGAAGTAGCTCTGTCCAGAGATCCCATGTGCAGTTGACGGGTAGTCCTCTGATCGATTAGAAAATCCATTTCTTCGATTGGCACTTTGTTGGACCTCGGGCAAGAACACACTTCTGGGCTGCCACACTTACAGCTGGCCACATCAAACAGTTTGGAAAACCAGTCTTTCTCGCGACTCAGCCAGTCATCACTTTGACGTTTTTTTGTCTCCCTCTTCCGCAGTTTCTGAAACCGTCTGAAACACACTTCCATCAAATTGGTGATGCGTTTTTTTGTGAGAATCGGTATGCCTTCCCTACCCCATAGCTCCATAACCTGCTGGCAGGTTGATTCCATTGCTTCGTTGATTGTGCCTCCACCAGCCTGCTGACTCATGGACAGGCGCCTGTGTCGCAGGCAGTTTATCACATCCTAGCGTGTCGGCAGCACGTCATTTTTCAGATGCGCAAGCTGTCCCAGCAAAAAATGATCAGTCTCTTTCCGGGTTGTGCGCAAAACACGTTTGTTCTTGGAGCACGACATATCCACTACTTCGGATATTCAATTAATGCCCTGCAGTGAGTGCAGAGCGCACGACCCACCACGCGGCCGCGGACGTGTCGACTGCAATATGCCCCCGAGCGACCTACCCGGCGATCACATTACGTGGTCCGTGTAGCTGACGTCATACTAGCCCTAGGGACGGGGGCGTCTCTGATTACAATACGTCGTCGGAAGCGGTGCCAGTGCTGATGTTTCCGAATGTTACGATAGTGCCAGATTTAGTTCAAAATAGTACGGAATCGCTTTCACAAACTGCACAGCACACAGATGAGCCGACCGCGAACTTTTGTATGGCGTAGTGTATCGCACACAATCGACTGGATTAATTGGTCTACGTATATATGTGGAACGGAGGTATCTAGAAGCCTGGAACATGTGATTTCGGAAGCAACATATCTGCTGTAGTCAACTTTTATCATTTCCCCGCATTCGCGCTTGAAGAAAGCGTTGGGAAAGGATGTTTTCATTCATGGTTCTTCTTGCGCTCAATAGATGGCGTTGCCAAAACCCGACTTAATACAATGAATATCTCGACAACCGCATGCGATAGGACCACGAAACTTACACATATGATGAAATGCACCCAGAACTACCCACAAGGGAAGTTTGAAGCACATGGAGAAATTCTATCCTGCTCAAAAAGGCGATTTGGTACAAATGTTGGCAAACATGGTATAACAAAACGAGAGCGGGCCACCCCTAAAATTGAATTTAAAAATCTGAAAAAAATTAATGTGAGTTCAGAATGATATTTGTCACGATAATTTCACTAGCCGTTTTCAGGAACCAAGTGATGACCCACCCTACTAAACATGTCAGGCTCAAAACCAAAGGTACAAAAATATCCAATTTTGATCACAAAACACATATCTGGTACGAATTCCTCGGCCTGCCGAATTTTGCACGAACTCATCGACCTGCCATCTGTTGACTAGAGCTGAACTAGAGGTCTCTAAATTTTCCGGTTTGCCACGCCAGTACGATAAGGTCGAACATGATTTCACGGAGCATATTTTCGCGGACATGGTGTGGACATTGTGACCTGTGGACATTATGAGTTGTGGACACTATGAACTTGTGGGTATTGTGACCTGTGGACATTACGAGCTGTGGACATTACGAGCTGTGGAAGTTGTGAGCTGTGGATATTATAAGCTGTGGACAATATTAACTGTGGACAATATGAACTGTGGACATTATGAGCTGTGGACATTATGAACTCTGAACGCAATGAGCGTGTGGACGTTATGAGCTCGTGGACATTATGAACCGGTGGACATTATGAGATGTGGACACAATGACCTGTGGGCATTACGAATGCGTTGATATTATTAATTCGTGGACATTATGAACTTGTGGACGTTGTGAGCTTGTGGTACTTACGACCTGTGGACACTGTGAGCTGTGGACGTTATGACCTGTGGACATTGCGAGCTGTGGACATTATGATCCGTGGACATTATGAGCTGTGGACATTGTGAGCTGTGGAAGTTATGAACATGTGGACATTGTGACCTGTGGACTCTATGAGCTGTGGACATTATTAATTTGTGGACACTGCGAGCTGTGGACATTACGAGCTGTGGACATTCTGATATGTCGCCGTCAGAACTCGGTTTGTCGTGCGCTATTGACTCTTCCACTGGTGCGCTATTGACTCTTCCACTGGTGCGCTATTGACTCCTTCACTGATTCTCTATTGGCACTTCCACTGGTGCGCTATTAGTTTTCCACTGGTGCTCTCTTGGCTCTTCCACTGGTGCTCTGACTCTTCCACTGGCACTACCCTATGGGCGGATCCAGGTGGAGGGAATTCGGCCGTGCCCCTCCAGCCCCGAAAGGGGTTTGAGGTCAAGACGTGTAGACTTTGCGCTTTCATATCTTTTGATCCCCGAAAGGCATGTGAACTTGATCCCTTGGTGAGAGGAACTCCGCAGAGGGTTGAAATGGCAATAGGATTTGCCCCGCTAGTACATTTTCATGGAAACACTCGACGCTAGATAAATGTTGAACCGTCAACAGTCATCCCTTACGTACATTGCTTAGGTCAGGATATACCGGAGATCACACGCAATGTCTCCCTGGGCCCTGATTGGGTGAAATCTTGGAGAAGTTGGTATCGAATAGGGTGTACATGTCCGGAACATGCCCTAATATTCCTTGGCACTTCAAAACATCATTGAAGATCCTGAGCTATGTTTATGACATGAATTGATTATCATACAGTAATAGACAGTTCGTGTCATCCACAAGAGCCCATATACATAAGCTATCTATGATAGATTGTGAACGCGGGCTGGTGCCCACGCGTACCTATGTCATCATCAACGTAGACTAGCCCGAGGACTGTACTGCGTACCTATGTCATCATCAACGTAGACTGGCCCGAGGACTGTATTGCGTACCTATGTCATCATCAACGTAGAATGGCCCGAGGACTGTACTGCGTACCTATGTCATCATCAACGTAGAATGGCCCGAAGACTACTACAATGTGCACACTGGCTTTGTCCAAATGTTGCCAGAACCACATACAAATTGGACATAGGCGTAGGAACGTCTGCAAAAGTGGGTGGGCCAGGGTCAACAGCAGGGGCGCACCCAGGGATTTCGCAAAGTACCATGGCTGAGTACTTTTGGATAGAGAACCCGATTATTTTAATAGTGAACACACAACATTCACCGCTAACGGAGAGGGGGTAGGCCCCCTGGATGCGCCTATGGGGAACAGCAACATGTGGTACTGAAAAAGAACTATCATCGCAGTATAAGTACTTCCAAATTCACACTTCTCTCTGAATTTCGAACTCTCATCACGATTGATGGATTATTTTGTAATAATAGGATTATCTTGCTGGTGGGAGTGAAACTATGAGTACCTATTACTGTTCGAACAAAATGTATTTAACTTCCGCTATGTACGTGTGGGAAGGGGTGCAAGCTCATTACAGCCACACTAATGAGTATGTGATGAGCTCTAGCTTCCATGATATAGTACTATACGTCTCTAAGGTGTCCCCGTTGTAAATGTTCAACGATGTTGGCGAGCAGAAAGAATAAGCAAGAACGTAGCTTACATGCTGGCCCATGGCAAAAGAAGTCTCATGATTGATGCTGGAATGAAAGGATTAGAAACAGGAAATACGGGTGATCGCTGGTTGAAAATTATTTGATCCCGTTTGTGGCGGACCAAGATTGGCAGGCTGACAATTGTATGGTGTTTGTCCTCAGGGCCTAACTCCAACACGTAGGTGACCAGTTACCTTAATCATCTCTGTAGTACACATAGTGCACCTTAGAATATCCACCATTTGAAACGAAATGCTACAGCTACATCATGTGGCACCCGGCTAAAACGGAATGCAAGCGCTTATTTTGGGAACCAACAATTCAGTGCAAAATAGCTGACAGGTAACAACAAACGGCACCTCATAACGTGTTCGGCAATGTCATAACGTGTTCAGACTTAAGAGTCACAAGAGCCCATCCTTATTTCAATTCGATGATTAGTTCTTTTCTTCCCACGTTTTCTGGTGGCTAAGAAATTAGGATAACTGCTGAGCTTTGATGCACCTCATCTCTTTGGTTAAATACACTCCCAGATTGGCTACTGAACTGAGGCTCTAGTTAAGTATTCCTTTTTGGACCTTTCCGTTTTCTTTGTCTACTGATGTGTTTTAGGGCTCCAGCCATTTTTGTTAGGGCCCCGGAACATTTTTGCGGCCCCGGCTCTTTTTAGAGTTTTGTTGCGTTTTTTTTGTGCACCGACGATATTTTTTTTTAAGTACCGGTACGTTTTCGTAGACCCCGAAGTGTTATTTATTGCTCAGTCTTTTTGTTCCTTTTCTAGGATCGTGTCGATTTGTGAGGGCCCCAGCCTGTTTTTGAGGCTCCCATGTCGTCTCAAAGCCCCGGTGTGCTTTGAGGACCTAATGCGGTTTTTTTTGTAGCTCCCGGTGTGTTTACTTAGAGCTGCAACGCATGTTTTAAGGTCCTGCCGCTTTTTGCCAGAGTCAGTACGCTTTGGAGGGTCCGGTGCATTTTCGTCCTACAATTGTGCTCTCAGGATGCCCCTGTGTTTATTTGGGGTTCCTCGCTCACATTTGTGGGATCACAGCACGATATTGGGGGCTCCGGTATAATTTCTCGGGGTCCCGTCGCGACTTTCGGGCCCAGGCGCGTGGTTCCGAGGGGATCCGACGCCAGTTTTCTGGGCTCGGCGCAATTTTTGGTGACTTCTCCTGAATTATGTAAAGTCCGAGCCACGGCCTGATTTTTCGGGCCCCCGGCGACATTGTTTTGTGTGCCGCGACGATTTTTCGACCTCCGGTACGCTTTTCGGTGCCGTATGCTATTAAGGCATCTGGTGGTATGTTTGAGCTAAGGAGCGATTTTCCAGGCTCGGATGTTTATTTTTCGGAATCTCTCTTTATTTTGAAGGGCTCCGGCTTGATCCTTGTCGGGTTTCGATGCGATTTCGGGTCCACGCTGTGCTCAGTTGGGACCACCGACGCCAATTTTTGGGAGCCCCGAGGAGAATTTGTGGTGCCCCGACCAGGATTTATGGGACTACTGACATAAATTTTGTGTCCAAAGCGCGATATTTGGGTGGCTTGGCGCTAGTTCGCGGAGCGCGTTGTACTTTTCTGGGCCCCAGTGCGAATTTGGCGTTCCCCAGCGCAAATTTTCGGGTTCGGTGCAAGTTTTTTGTGCCCGTTGTACTTATTTGTAGCCCCTGATTCTGGGGGGCCCGACGCGAATGCATGGGACATCGGAACCATTTGTGTGAACCCCGACGCGATTCTTGGGTTCTTGGAAGCCCACCTCTTCATGATGTAGGGGGTGGGGGCATTTGCCTCTTTAGTATGCCACTGCGGCTGCTCAACGAGTTTTTTTTCCAGCCGATGGCACCCTTCAGAGTAGAAAGACCCTTAGGAGAACTTTCTTTCGGGGCCTGTTCTGAATTTTCCGGTGCTCGGGTCGACCCGATGGAGTCCTTTTGTGATTTTTTGGTGGTCGACTTGTATTTTTGTAATCCTCTTGCGCGATATTTTTGGGCTCCAGTACGATTCTTCGGTTTTCCGGTGCATTTTTTGCGGTGCTCCAACGCGCTTCTTTTCCGGGTGCAGACGCGTTTTGGGGGTCTTTGGCGCAATTTTTGTGGCCGTAGAGCAACATTCCGGGTAGGAATTGATTTTGGGGAAGCCAGCTGCGACTTGTGGGGCTCCGGCGCGACTTTTTGGGCCCGCAATGTGATTTCCAAGTGCAGCGGCGCGACGTTTTTGGGTCCAAGTGCGATTTTTGGGTCCTGTCTTCATTTGTTGGGATGCTTATCGCGAGTTTTAGTGGCCTCGACACGTTTTTCGGGGCCCAACACGTTCTGATTTCTTTTGGATCGATTGCTGGAAGCCCAGAGTGATTTTCCATATCCAGACGGTTTATTCGTTGCCCCGGTTTCATTTGTTGGGTGTTCCCGGTGAGACTTTTGGGGCCTGGTGCGACCTGTCGAGCCCCTAGCGTGATTTTCAGGGGCCCGGGCGCGACTTTTTGGTACCTTCAGGCTCAGCGTAGTTTTCAGTGGTCCCGGCCCAACGTTTTGAGTCCCCGTTGTGATTTTCAAGAACCCCGGAACGACTTTTTTCGGGCCCGGCGTGATTTTCTGGGCCGAGGCGCGAACTTTTGATGCCCACAGCGTGATTTCCAGCGGCCCAGCCCGCCTTTCTGCGGCCCCTATCGTGATTTCAAGGACCATGGCACGACTTTTTGTGCTCCCAGCGTGGTTTTAAGGGGCCCCGGTGAAACTTTTTGTGCCCCCAGTGCGATTATCAGGGGCCCGGTCCGACCTTTTGGGACCCAGTGTGATTTTGAGGGCCGGCCAGTCTTTTTTTCGGGCCCAGCGTCATTTTCAGGGGCCCCAAAGAAACTTTTTGGCCCCCAGCGTGATTTCCAGGAGTCCGGTCCGACCTTTTAAGGCCTTAGCGTGATTCCATGGGGCACTGGTGCGACTTATCGGGGTCGCGACGCGACTTTTTGGAGGCCCAGCGGTATTTTCAAGGGTCCGATCCCACATTTTGGAGCCATCAGCGTCATTTTTATGGTCCCGGAATGATTTTTTTAGGGCCCCGATGTGATTTTCAGGGGCCTTGGTGGTATTTTGGGAGGCCCCAGCGTCATTTTCAGGGACCCCTGCGCGACATTTTGGGGCCCCAAAGTAATTTGTACGGGCTCCGGTGCGATTGTTGGGGAAACCAGCATAATTTTTTTTAGGGAGCCTGGCGCTATTTTTCCAAACCCAGGCGCGATTATTGGGGGCCCACAACCTCTCATGGGGAGGAGGACTGCTCCAATGTCCCCTCCCTTTGGTACGCCACTGCGCATGCCCCAATAATTGTATAGCTTACCAATGACGTCTATGGAGTACATCGCACACAATCGGCTTTCCTATGCCCATTCAGCTGCTTGCACCACAAGTAGTGTTCAGAAATATACACCCTGCAAATGGCCTAAATTCATCTCATTATCTTCGCGGTTGTTAAATCTCAGCCTGGACATACACATCACTGGCTTGGTAGTAGTCTCCATTGTAATTAGGTGTTTTAGTACTTTTATTGTATCTATGCTACCATAATAAATGATGGAAATAAGTATTTTGCTATGTTGGATACCAGCACCGATAATACCGAGGCATCTCACTCAAAAGGTTGGATATCTGTGTGCTGTGCCAAATTGTGAAATTACATTGAAATGTGGAAATTTTTACGTCCTATTTCATACTACAGTCACGCAATGTATGCATCGTGGCAGTAATTTTATGCTTCAATAATCAGAATACATAGAAATGCTGAAGTGTGTGGCAGTTAAGACTCAGGCCATATATAATACATGGCTATGTGATATCAAGGCAAGGAACTTGCACTTTCAAATTATACGTCTTACCTTGATTGTGTTACGTTACTGCCTTCAGCCTCTATAATTATATACTGTAGGCAATATTAATGAAATCGATGTTAAATATTTTAACAGTCAAAGAACCACAGTGAAACTCTTGTATGAATGTATTTTGGTACTGGCTAGCACATTATCTGCTTTGTAGTCTTTTCGTGGCATAATATAAGGTGTGAATATGCATACATCTGTTGCATTACATCAACTCCTGAATGAGTTGCATTTTTGTAAGGTCATGTCCATGTGTGTATGATTCGAAAAAATGAAGTGCTACCATGTGATATGTGCAGCTTTTACTTAGTTATGAATTGCAGAAAGTTTTTCATATATTCAAATGTGTGCATGCTGCTTTTTAATATAATTAAAAATATCAAAGGGGGGGCCGCCCACCATTGCCCCCCCCCCCCCCCTTTAAAAAGGGTAGGGCCTGGCCCCCTCCCCCCCCCCCCCCCCCCCCTGTTAAAAAAAAAAAGAAAAAAAAAAAAAAAAAAAAAAAAAAAAAAAAAAAAAAAAAAAAAAAAAAAAAAAAAAAAAAAAAAAAAAAAAAAAAGAAAGAAAAAAAAAAAAAAAAAAAAAAAAAAAAAAAAAAAAATAAAAAAAAAAAAAAAAAAAACAAAAAAAAAAAAAAAAAAAAAAAAAAACAAAAAAAAAAAATAAAAAAGGAAAAAACAACAAAAGAACAAAGAAAAAAAAAAAAAACTTTAAAAAAAAAAAAAAAAAGCAAAGGAGAAAAAAGAAAGCAAATGTGCGTATGACAAAGGTACGTAAGCAGGGGTGTCGATTTTTGAAAAAACATTGGGGGGAGGCCGAAGTGCCAACGCACTAGACCCATCCCCCCCAAAAAAAAAAAAAAAAAAAAAAAACTCATCGGATTTAGCCCACTATATTTTCAGATCTCAGAAATTCTGATTTTTTATTCGACGATGTGTATGTTTATGTTTATTAAGCATCCTCACCAACGGGGAAAATCGTCCAATAACTGGTGAAGTCACATAGTTAAAAGAGCAGTGTTCAGTACATGTCAACATAACAACTCTTGGTTGGTTATTGGTTCTACGACACGTCGACCGTTGTGTCATATAGCGTCGCCAATCTCTCACGCCGATTGGTCGCGGGCGAAGAGTAGCGACAGGTGAGACTCGAACTCACCAACATAACAACTCTGAGTAATAGCATGCGACTGCAGTGCCATATAGTGGGCTCGGATCTATCGTCACCGTCACCGTCACCGTCACTGTTACCCTCCTCCTCACTCCACACACCAACAAACACACACCGGCTTAAATAAAAATACTTCAGCGATCAGATGCAGGCTAAAACACACCGGCATTGATGAAGCATCAGAGCACAGCAGACCTGAACGGTGATGACGATGGGTGAAAGTATTTCCTTGGTGCCTAACGTTAGGGAGGGAAATTTTTCCCTTTAGTACGCCACTGCGGCTGCTCAACGTGTTTTTTTCCGCAGATTGCACGATCGAGAGTAGAAAGGCCCTTCGGATAATTTTATTTCGGGACCCATTCTTAATTTTCCGGTGCTCTGGTCGATTCGATGGAGTCTCCTTGTGGTTTTTGTGGTGAAGTCTATTTTTATAAGCCTCCTGCAGGCTATTTTTGGAACCCGGTACGATTCTTCTGGCTCTCGGTGCGTTTTTTCCGGTGCCCAAACAGGTTTCTTTTCCGGCGTCCGACGACTTCTTATTTTGTGGATCTTTGACGCAATTTTTCCGTCCGCAAGGTGACATTCCGGGTATATATTGGTACTTGGGAAGCCAGCTGCAACTTGTGGGGCTCCGGCACGACGTTTTGGCCCCAGTGAGATTTTCAAGAGAAGCGGCGTGAATTTTTTTTTGTCTAAGTACGATTTTTTGGGGCCCCGTCGTCACTTGTTGGGATCCCTTGCGGTGGCTACGACACGCTTGTGGGGGCCCAACAAGTTTTGTGGGCTTTTGGAGCTATTGTTGAGATCCCAGATTGATTTACTGTGTCCGGACTATTTTTAATTTACCCGGCTTCATTTGTTGGGTGATCTCAACGATACTTTTAGAGCCCCGGTGGGACCTGTCAGGCCTCTGGCGTGATTTCCAGGGGCCCGGGTGATAATTCTTAGTACCCCAGTCTCGGCGTGACTTTCAGGAGGCCCCGGCACGAGCGTTTGTGGTCCCGTCGTGATTTTCTTGAATCCCGGCACGACTTGCTTGCGGCCCCAACGTGATTTTCAGGGGCCCAGGTGCAAACTTTTGAGGCCCCAGCGTCATTATCGGGGCTCCTGCGCTACGTTTGGGGCCCCGAAAGTGATTTTTCTGAGCCCCGGTGCGATTTTTGGTGGACCGAGTGAAATTTTTAGGGAGCATAATGCATTTTTTTCCTAAGCTCGGCGGATTCTTGGGGGCCCCACAACCTATCAGGAGGGGGGAGGGGTGAGGCAACTGCCCACAGTTCCCCCGCCCCATTCGGTATGTCACTGTGCCATGCAATGATGCAACATAAGAATCCAGGAATAGTTCATCTGTTTCATCACTCACATGTGATTTCAACTCCCCATGGTTATCCAGCCAGTTTGAGGAAAGTGAAACATCTGCTACATGGATCAGCAAGGATGGATTGTAAGGCAACATGGATACCATGGAATTCCGGTCACAGTAGTTATGCTGCAATACATACCTTCTTCAACAGACTGCTTTGGAGATGGATGAGTTCCTGAAGTTTGGTCAGGGTTGGAGTTGGAGGTGGATGGAGCAACACTGTGAAGGACATAACATATGGTTCAAGAGACTTGTTTCCATTAACAATACAGGGGATGAAGTAACATTTTCATTGACTTCTATGGTTTTCATTGGCTTCATTGACTTCTATGGTGTCCTGAGTAAGTAGGACAATCGAGATGGGCTTCTGTTATATGCATTGTAGAAGCAATGTTATATTGTAGCTTTTATACCCCAGTGAGAATGGTATGGATTCACTCATAAGTGAATTTGCAAACATACTGATATATCAGTTAACAACAATGCAGGGACCTATGTGATCAACATGGTCTGTGCCCTAAAGCCCAAATAACTAAGTAACAATGCAGGGAATCTGCTGCATAACAGTTTGACCATAAATTAGCCATGATATATGGCATCATACTTCCCATGCTATTTAGAATAGTGAGCTATATTTTGTCTACAAACATCAGGACATTATAAATGTTAATTAACGTTACACACATCAGTTCCAAACAAGTGTCAGCAATACATTTCCTTCATGTGCTTTAAACATGATTCAAGAAAGCACTGTCATCGATTTTAAACTTGCAAAAAGGGTGGGCCGCCTGGCATTTTGAGTGTTATTTGAGTGAATTTGCTGTCTTGTTAGTGAACTGACCACTTATTGAGATATAAGTACTTTAACTTTGCCTGCTTCCATCATGAAAATTTGTCATTTTCCAATACATCAGAAATCATCAGAATAACTTCTTGTCCACAAACCGGTGTATGCATTTCTATGAATTTCTCATATTTATTAACACAAATGATGTAGATCGAATCTGCAAATTTATAACTCAGAAAATGTTATCAGCACAGGATTCCATTCCTGAAAATATAGTACTTTCAACATGTTATTGTTCTTTGTGAAGCAATAAGTGCAATGCTCTCATGCAGCATGCAGATGGAGGTTCATCACGTCCACCAGGTAGCACAAAAAGAGATATTATTGCAGTCTAAGGTAACCACAAGACAGGTTTTACACCCATTTTACCTCCACGAATCATTCAAAGGAGCTAGGTTTTGCCTAGTTGCGTTAGGCTAGGCCTTTGTTGTAAGTTAGTAAATAAAAAGTCTTCAAAAACGATTCAAGCTAGATTAGGTTATGTTAGACTTTTTAAGTTGAAAATGTTTAAGAACAAATTTTTTTTTTGGGGGGGGGGGGGATTGGGCATAAAAATAATCATTTCTTGCATGGAAGTTTAGGCTAGGTTAGGTTAGGTTATGTTACATGTTTTTTTATCTGAACATTATTTTTCATCCTATATTACTCAAATCCAAGCCCCCTTTTCCATGTTATTTTTCCTCACAATTAAAAAGTGTGCATCTGGAGAGGAAATGAGCGGTTACATCATGTTCAGCACATTAACAAACACTGCATTTAAAAAAAAAAATTCAAAGAGGTCAGAGAGTACCATGAGCTGAAAAATTACCCAAAAAGCCAGGTATTATCACAGTTTAAGGTAACCACAAGACAAGTTTTATACACATTTTACCTCCATGAAGGGGGACGGGTGGTCTAGGGGTAAGATGCTCGTCTCACAATCGAAAGGTTGTGGGTTCGAGTCTCACCTGTCGCTACTCTTCGCCCGCGACCAATCGGCGTGAGAGATTGGCGACGCTACATGACTCAACGGTCGACGTGTCGTAAAACCAATAACCAACCAACCTCCATGAAGCATGCAAAGGGGTTAGGTTTGTCAGGTTAGGTTAGGCTTTTGTTGTAAGTAATAAAAAGAATCATTTGTTGGTAAATAATTTTTGTTAATTATTTTTCTAGGAAAAAATAATAAACGGTTCAGGCTAGCTTAGATTAGGTTTTTAAGTTGAAAATATTTTAGAAAATGCCTCGAAAATTTAAATTAAAAACAATTAATTTCTTGTATGGGAAGTTGAACTATGTTAGGTAAGGTTATCATACATCTTGAACATTATTTGCATGCTATATTTCCTTACTCCACACCCTTTTTTTGGTGTTATTTTTTACTCCCAATTGAAAGGCATGCATTTGCAGAAGAAAGGACATTAAACTTGTGCTTTTATGTGTTTTATTAATTTTTTTACATTTAAATTTCCAATGCAATGTTTATGAATGTCACTACGCTGATGGCACTACTCAGTTTCTGTGCAAATGCTTGTGGTTGTGAGCAGGTTGTGAGCAAAATAACATGAAAAATGGGCTTGGAGTTAGTAACATAGCAATTAAAAGAAATACATTACAAATTCAACATAACCTAATGCAACCTAGCCTAACCTGACCTTCGAGAAAACAACTACAAAAACAAGATTGGAAAAATATATAGCAATTTATTTTCTTGAAATTTTGCAAATGAAAAAACCTAACCCAACCTAATCTAACCAGAATTATTGTGCTTTAAGGTGGTAACTAGGCAAGTTATTACACATTTGCCTCCATAAAGCAAACAAATGGGCTATGTTTGGTGATGTTAGATTAGTTTAAGTGTCTAAGTTCGACATTTTTTGCAAAAATTGTTCCAAAATTTGAAAGAAATACATCTTTTTTCTTTAAAAGCAGCTTATGTTTGATTAAGTTAAGTTAGGTTACATTTTTTTTATTGTAAAAAAAATATATTGCTTGAAATTTTTACAACTTGATGTTTTGGTTTTGTTTTTCTCCAAGGGGAGGTTAAGCTAGGTTAGGTTAGGTTATGTTGCATTTTTTTATTTAAAAAAAATACTTTACCCTACGTCACCCAATTCAAAGCTTTTTGTTGGTGTTATTTCGCTCACAGCCTGAAATGCAGGCATTTGTATAGAAAATGAGTGGTCCCATCATCTGAGTCACATTCATAAACATTGCATTGAAATGATACATTCCACGAATTCATAAAATACCTTAAAACACAAATTTACCAAAATGAGCAGTAACATCATGTTCATCACATTCCTAAACATTGCATGGAAAAAAATTACTCAGAAATTACCTTAAGCTGTAAATTTACCAAAAGGTGTGCCAACCCCTGGACGGAAATGCAACACTAGGTGCCCCAATCCTGGGCAGAAAGGGCACTAAGAGCAGTGGAATGAAAATATTAATAAAAGTAAACTAAAAACAGCTTTTCTTGAAGACAAACGTGGTAGTTATGTGATATTAACATGGAAACCCTGAGCACAAATCAGAAAAAAGCATGGACTGGACTTTTTCAAGCTTACCTGCCAACTTCTTCAACTACTGTTCCTTTGGGAATTAAATATCAGCAAGCTATTTATTCACTATTTAAAATCACACCAATCCGCAGAAACATCAGAATGTGCGAAGTACAAAAACGAATCAGTACGACGTCACATGAGATTGGCCTCCGGATTAAACACTGCGCGCAATTGCACCACAAAAGCCTTACCTCCGTCACGTTTGTCACTGTAACCTCAAATTTAGACTTTGGGCGCTGGAATTTCTGTAACTGGATTTTTTTCTTTGGATGTTACGATTTTGGATGTTCTGAGGAACGCCCATCACGATTTGTGCCATTTAATACGCGCTAGTGTCTATCGATACAAATCGACACCCCTGCTTTGGAGAAAAAAATAGAAACAAATATTAAGCAATATATATTCTGAAAATTTGCTAAATTGAACAACCGAACCCAATTTACCCGAATCTAATGTCAGCTGCTTTTGAAGGAAAATTTCCGGTTTTATTAATTTTTTTAAATGATTGAACAATTTTTCCAAGGTAAACAACTAAACTAGCCTAACCTAGCCAAATCGGTATTATTGTGCTTTAAGGTGGTAACAAGACAAGTTTGTGCACACATTTGCCTCCATATAGCAAGCAAATGGGTTAGGTTTGGTTAAGTTAGGTTAGTTTAGGTTTTTCAAGTTGGAAAACTTTACAAAAAAAATTCCAAAAAAGTTTCCCCCCAAATTGCAAATTATTTGGTAACCTTGCGGTCTAAGGTGTTCTTTTCTTCCTTAAAAAAAAAAATATGCAGAATACCATGTTTATGAAGGTGACTAAGATGATTGGACCCACTTATTTTCTGTGCTTACTTTTCAGGTTGTGAGCAAAATAATGCCAAAAGGGCTTTGAGTTCGGTAACATAACATAAACATAAATATTTTTTTTTAATGCAACAAAACCCTGACCTATCTTTTGAGAACAAAAAATTAAACTAAATTAAAATGTCACTGAATTTATTTTCTGAAAATTCTCAACCTTAAAAAAGAAACCTAACCGAGCCTAACCTAACCTAAGCTGATTTTGAATACAAAATAATATTTTTTTGTGAACATGGTTGTAAATTTTTTCGGAAACTTTTGGGTATTATTGTGCTTTAAGGTGGGAACAAGAAAAGTTGTATGGGCGCTGTATGACCAACGCAGTCAATGCGGCCGTAAACCCAAATAACCAACCAACAACCCATAAAGATGTAAGCTGTACTTCCACAGTGGAGGGAATTCCAGCTATTTTGTTTGTTTTTGCACACAATTTTACATTTTTCAGGAAAAGGTGGAGAGTCAGTCCACGATCTAATCCAAATATGTTTTTATTCAGTACAAAATGTGCTGGTTAACATCAATGTTTCTACTTGGCATGGGGTTTTTCATTTTTTTCCTTTAGCTTTCTTATCAGCATAAAATAGCATAGGTTATTGGGGGGGGGGCCCAAATCAACATGGGGGGGGGGGGCAAGATCAACATTGGTGGGGCCATAGCCCCCACAAAAGGATACAAATCGACGCCCCTGCATACATGCATGATTTTGCACTTATGAAAATTTAATCTCATCTGCCATTTTTGGACCACTTCACAAGCTCTTCTAAGTCTTTCTGTAGCATGTACCTAGGTGCCTAGGTACCAAGTCAGTAGCGCAACCAGGGGGGGGCCAAGGGGCCATGGCCCCCCCCCCCCCCGATATTTTTTTGGGGCCCGCTCCGAGCCAGGGGACCGCGAAGCGGGCCCCTGGCTCGGAGTGGGCCACCCTACTCAGAGCCCTGGCTAGGGGCCCGCGAAGCGGATCTGTGGCTCGAATCAGGGGCCCTATGAACCAATTGAAAATCTGGGGGCCCGTTTTAACCAGGGCCCGCCTCGAAACGGGGCCCTTGATAAAGGAAAAGTGCTTTTATTTCTGCGAAGTTTTACAAACATAGGGGCCCGCTCAAAAGTAAGTGCATGTTTTCCGCAGACTTTTTAAAAACATGAGGGGGGCCCGCTTGCGAGGGGGTCCGCTCTCCAACCCTGCCCCCCCGAACTGAAATCCTGGTTGCGCCACTGTACCAGGTAAATATCAAGCTGATAGTGTGATGAGTGGGCTGTTGAGGTTTATTATAGTTTGTATATCCACACTCTGAATGATAACTGATTGTTGTTCACGGGACTGGAGTGTATGCAAGTTTGACAATGACAATTGGTTTTTGTGCACACCATTTTGAATGTTGTAGCAAAAGGTGGAGAGTCAGTCCACTATCTAACCCAAATCTGTTTTTTTAATTACAAAATGTGCTGGTTAACATCAACTACATTTTCTATGTACCTAGCATGGTGTTTTCCTTCTTTTTTCCTTCAACTTTTTATCAGCATAAAAATAGCATATGTTATTGGGGAGGCCCAAATCAACATGGGGGGCCAATATCAACATTGGTGGGGCCCTGGCCCCCACAAAAGGATACAAATCGACGCCCCTGCCATCTAGACATTAGGGGGATGTCCCATCCTAGCCCCGCCTTCAGCGCCTAAAATATCACATAAACTATAACGTAAAATTCCCTTTACGTAAACGTCCACATGCCTCCACCTTGATCGCAAACACCCGCTTTTATAGTCAGACATGTAACGTACTCGCTTCAAAGGTGGCGCAAATGACCTCTGTGGTCCGGTACGCCTAAAAAATCACTCCCCACCCATGTGCAGTGAAATTGAAACTTGCCTGATGCTTCCAATTTCTGCAATATACGAATAAAAACCTGTGACGTCATCAAGGTTTGAATGCGAACTTTGGTGTACCTTTTAAAATAATGGTATTTTTGCGGCGTTTAATAATGGTGTTTTTGCGGCTTACGAGACATTGGTCTTGTCAAGGCTATTTCTTGTATAGCATTGGTCTTGTATGACTGTAAGGTTTGCTTAAAAGACATGTGAGCCACAGCTTTCTTTTTTATTCTTTTAGGAATACCAATTATAATGCAGTGGCCATGCAGCTTCTTGCTGACTTTTCTCTGTCATGGTATCATAAGCTGGTAGATTTGCCCACACATGGCTCTCGTTTTTCCCCATATCAATATTTAATGCATGCATTGTCATTGGGCATGTAGGTAGGTACCTAGGTAAATATTAAGCTGATGGTGTGATAGGTGGGCTGCTGAAGATAATTATAGTTTGCATATCCACAATCTCAATGATTGTCATTGTTGTTAACTGGACAATGCAAGTTTGACAATGACTGGAAATTAAGAATGGATTTTTTTCCTGTTTAAGCTCATATGCATGTGGTTTTGTCATTGATGGCGTGTACAAACATCAGTATGACAACCCAATTGTTGTTTTGTGGCTTAACATTAAAAAAAAAGACAATCTGGTTTAAAATGCATCATCATCGAATCTTAACATTGTATGCTGTAAGTTTTCCTTCCACAGTGGAGGGAAATCTAGCTATTTTGTTCTTTTTTGCACATAATTTTGAATTGTGTAGCAAAAGTTGGATACTCAGTCCACTATCTAATCCAAATCTGTTCTTTTTCAGTACAAAATGTGCTGGTTAACATCAACTAAGTTTTCTATGTACCTAACAGTGTTTTTTTTTCTTCTTTTTTTTCCTTTAGCTTTTTATCAGCATAAAAATAGCATGGGTTATTGGGGGGGCCCAAATCAACATTGGGGGGGGCAAGATCAACATTGGGGATGCCATGGCCCCCGCAAAAGGATACAAATCGACGCCCCTGCCGATGCCCCATACAAATTGAGAGGAATGATGTTTTTAAATGCATTTTCTTCCTACAAACGTGTCCTACAAACGTCTTCTGTGATTACAGCCTACATGATTAGAGCTTCCCAGCTTCATTACCTTCTCAACGACGTCATTTACAAAACGGTGCAGCACAGCGAAAACCATGGCGTGACGGCGCGGAATTTGAAGGCTTTGCATTATTTATGCATTGCCATTGTTGCATTGTTGCATTGTCATTTATGCACTGTTGTCCAATGTTTGTTCTTGCCGTTAATTTATTCGCTGAGTATTTATTATTTTAGCTTGTGTGCCAGGTGCCTTACAGCCAGCACCAAATGTTATAAACATAAATAATCCCTAAGATGGCGATAAGAAAACCAATTCAATCCACTTCTCGTTGCAGCCTTCGCGAAATTTCGTCCTAGGACTGAGAAATGATCGTCTAAGCTTACTTATGACATCAAGCTGGTGGGAATGACTAACAGTTGTGATGATCTAGCTATATTCAGTTAGACTTGGTGGACATAGAAGTGAGTTGATCAATGGGAGATATCTTTAAGATATGTTCAGCACCAGCCCCGCCAGCTCGCTGGAATCTAGAGGCCAGCGGGAAGATTCTTCTGGTCGAGAAAGCATTAAGACATTGGTTTGTTTTGGCACTTGGGTATTTATCCACACTTACTTATTGTACCCTGGCATGGCTCAGTTCTCAGCGAAAAAAAAGATTATTGCTATTGCGTTTTGCGTAAATGATGCACCATGCCAAGAACAAACAAGACATCAATATGAAATCAAGTTTCCCATTATTGAACCATACCAAGAGCCAAAAAAATATGAGGCCCCCTTTCGGGGAGCAGGAGGCCCCCTTCCAACATTGCCCCCCCTGGAAGAATTTCGTGGCGACGCCACTGCCAACACACCAATGGTCCCGCTCACTGGTGTCGCTTTGTATACGCTTAGGGTGGATCAAACCGGAGGACGTCAAACGAAGAGTACAATCAAGTTCAGTAGGTTTCAGGTATAGTAGCTTTTCCTTGGTGACGTTATATACCGGAATTTGGAGTATTTTACTAGAATCTAGTGTATATGAGGTATACTTTGTTATCCTGTAGTAGAATGCGCGAACTTGGCAGCCTCCTGGCAACATTTGCCGACCATTTCGGCTTGTGATTGGACAACGGCTGATCTTGGAGATCAGCAGTAGCCATTCAGAGGAAAGAGGAAAAAACGGGGTAGTGGGGAAAAATGGGATTTTGCAATTACTAATTCGTTAGTATTGCGACTTTGTGTCATCTTGTCAATTAATAGTTTTCCCATTGATCGTCCTCTGGTGTGGTAAGGCGACTGAGGGGCATGCATTTGGTATAGGAGGAATTTATATTATTTTCAGGGTCTGATGGTACTTCGGCACCGATAGTTGTTGTGATCGGAGGTTTACAAGTTGCCTATTGGTTGCTTTGAGACTGATATTACACTGGAAGCTTCTCTATTAGTCTCCATATCGCAAGATGTTTCCTTTGGTGTCGTGATCAAGCATGACAGGATAATCACCGGACCAGAGTTGTCTCTTGCGGAATAACGGGGTGTGGTGTGAAGACTGGACAAAACAGGGTACTTCGTTTTATCCTATTTCACACCGCATAGCTGCAGTAACTGTTTATTTTACACTATGTTCGATTTCTGGTGCTGTGCCATGACAACCTTGCCAGCAGATGCAGATTGCAACTCGTTCATTTGTTAATATCATCTTTTGCTTACATTGTTTCGACTTCATCACGAATTTTGTCTTCGCCTGCTGCCTTCGACTGTACGGAAAAAAATCCATGGGACACTGATATACTTAAGCTGTTAATACCCAGCTAACGAATAGTCACGCACTGTTTACTACAGCGCATGTGCTAGTTGCCCCATATTGCCCCGTCCTCTGTCCCGTTTTACCCCTTGTGTGAAAAAATTGAAAAGGAAAAGGTGTACCTTGTACTAGTGCTAAGCTTCAGCGGAATTCTGTAGGTGGCTGAATGTGGTACACGATGAGACCAGACGTTCCAAAGTTTAGTTTCAAGGCCAAACACTTCGAATAGGTTCCGATATTTGTATTACTTATGATTATTATTATTTATTTCGATATGAGCGCCCCCCCCCGTCCTCTTCGCTGCGCCTCTGTCAACAAGACAGGTAACTTTTACAGGTTAATTAATACAAATTAAAAGTATCCGGATTCGTGTGCAGAATTCTTCTGGCCTTCATGGTGTAATTTGCAGTTTTGATTTGAGATGTATGCAAAATAATGAGGGAACTCGCCTGGACTACGTCACAGGCTCCGAGCAACTGGACTGCTCCCCTCGCTCAAACCACTCCAACTTTCCTTTGAACCATCCTAATTGGGATTTGAGGCACCCTAGTGGTTTTGTAGAAGAAAACGGAAGCATTAGAACGCCAGTGCACATTGCAAGCACATCCCGAAACGATTGACAGTAGTGATCTTGTTCCTAAGTAGGTATCCCATGTACACGCAGCTGGATCCTCTTAATTGTTGACCGTTGAAATGCTCTCTGTTCCTTTCCTTACTGGGTAAATATATCCGTTGGTGGCAATACTACAACCCCTGCCAGTGGCAAATACGCCCAATCCCAAAAGCGATTGTTGAATCCCAAAAGCGATTGTCTGACGGACAGATATGAACATTGGGCACATCTGAGCATTAAGTTGCGCACACAGTTTGTGGCTATGCATAACAATGTGGGCTGTCATACATGCGTAGGGTTTGTTTCGCAAACAACATAGTTCGACCAAAATGATGGACAAGCTACCACTGTTCGGTATTCAGACTTCGAAAATCCTTTTCGCCCGTTAGTTAGTTAGTTATTTGGGCTTTAGGGCGCTTCGACCAGAATTGATCATTCGCGCCCATCCTTTTCACCCGCAGTGAACAAGGTAAACTGTGTTTGTGAATGGAAGCACACCCCCATGTGGTCAATATATTTGTTTTTCCTAACTGGCATTACTAAATTTAGCTATAATCATTAGCCATAATGATTAAAGTCAATGGTGTGTCGCAAAACGATTAGTTCATGCCATTTATCTCAATTGGTAAACACGCAACACATTATCCACACGATGTGTGTATCTTTAAAGACGTGAAACCAATAATCCCCGCTCGTCATGCGCAACAGGTCGTCTTCTGGTTACGTATAATCAACGAAAATTGTGTGATATTTGTGGCCATTAGCCAGCCATAACATTCATGGCATGCAGGATTGCGACTCGCCGTTGTATTTGCTGGGCTAGTAGATCGCTGACCTCTGGGATGGGGTTGTATGGGCCCTGACAATGAGGGTTCGCTTCCTCCATACGCCTAGCGCGGTTGATATGTGGCCCGTTTGGAAAGTCTGTTAGTAAGCGGCCAGGAAGTGGAACCTTCAAGAACCTTTAGCCGGGCGTCCGCGTCGGCCGTCGAGGCATTGCTGGACGTTAGGCGTTGGCCACAAAATGGCCAGTTGAATTTGGATGCCCGCCTGCTGGAAGGAGCTGTCAATCTTGAGCTAACGAACATTCAATCGACAAGACAAAATCGCTCACAACGGAGAGTTAAATGTAAGCATTAGCCAAATGGGACAAGGGATGTAATAGGGCGGCGACGGCTCTACCGAGTTCCGAAGCCGGAGGCCCCTATTCAATTGCAGAGATGCCGTATTCAGCCTGTAGTGGACTAACGCAAGTCTGAAAGGGGTCGTTTAAAGTACGTTTCCCTTTCTTATAGGGTCATATCAAGTCGTAGGGCGGCCACTTTACGTCAGATATAGACCATCAACATTTGAAGTTGGAGAGGGTCGTCGTAATCGGCGCAGCTCGAGGAGCGGGGTTAATGTAATCCATTTTGTGGGATTCCGTGTCTCCACCGACAAAAGACCGCGGAGGACACGTCCCCCACGCTGCCCACGGTGACACTGCCTATGCTCTTCACATATGTAGCAAAGTGTAATCGGAGGATTGTAACTAGCACTGTGGTCCACACAACTGAATCTTGAGTGAAGCACACTGACATGTCACATCATGGGTGTAACCACTGGGGGGAGGGGGCTGTGGGGCATGTCCCCCCAGCGCCCAATTTCTGAAAAGTGGCGATTTTCCCCCTCAATTTTTTTTCGTGTCCCCCCCCCTCCCCCAAGCCTCAGCTACCTGAATATCATCGCCGCAAAATTATACTTAATCATTTGTAAAGTGAAAATATATATGCAAGAGAATCACCAAAAATACTAAAAGCCGATCAAGCCAATCAACGGGCTTCACAGGCTATCTGTCGTCACAAAATCTCCGAATAGTAAATCAGCAAACGTCAGAAATTTCTGCTTCCAGGCCATTCTTGAATAACATGAACATTGACCATCTTCTGTTTTCGCTTGGATGGAAAATTGTGCTCTGCTAGGCAACAAATTTGCATTATCGCCAGGCCTTATACGTCTTAGGTTGCATTCCCCTGCTCATATATTGATATATCTTGAACAAATACGACTCTGGGTGTCCTTGGATATCTTCAAGACCATTGAGGGAAGTCATGGGCAGCCTTAAGCACGTACGTCAAGTTAACGTCGTATTCGTATTCGTAATCAGCGACGAGTTCGCCAGAGGCGTATTTGTATTGGCATCGGCATTCAGCGACCGGTTTATGATCGTTCGAATCAATTACCACAAATGCTTCTGCTTGTATTGAACACGCTAGAAGGAACTACATAGGTTTCACATTACCACTTTAACGGTCAAGGTTCAAGGCAAACCGGTTTCTTCGGTCGCCTCCCTTTTTTTCGTTTTCACCCAAACCTGCCAGAATCTGGTAACAAACAATAGCCTGTGGTGAACCATCGTGCAACATTTCAAATCGGTACATGTCAAGGTCAAAGGTTAGCTTGATTTATTAGATGGCGATATTGAACCGATATCGACCGAACGCGAGGTTCGGTTGTCATCGCTTCAATTTCCATCAAATGGGCGCCATTCGACGTGGCTTGCCATGCAGTATCAGAAAGCTAAGCAATCGAATTATTTTTCAAGGACAAAGGCCAAGCTGATCCTTCGGTCGCCTAATTTTTTTCTCCGTTTTCTCTCAAACCTATCCAAATCTGGTATCCAGCAATTACCAGTGGTGAACACTCGAGCAACATTTCAAACCGGGACATGGCAAGGTCAACATTGAAACATGTCAAGGTTTGATTGAGTTCTTCGATGTCCTCGCGTTTCGTCGCTGTCTTCAATTTTCATCAAGTGGGGTTCGACGTGCTATGTGGTACTCCAGCAAACTGTTCAGAAATCACATTAATTTTCAAAGTCAAAGGTAGAACTCATTTCTTCGGTCGCCCAGCGTTTCTTCGTTTTCTCCCAAAGCTACCCATGCTTGGTATGAAGAGATAGCCGTGGGCAACCCTCGAGTAACATTTCAAACCGGAACATGTCAGATCAAGCCTCAAGGTCAAAGGTTAGTTTAATTTTCAGAGTCCTCGCGTTTCGTGGCTATGGCTTCGATTTGCATTATGTGGGTGTCATTCGACGTGGCTTGCCGCACGGTATCAGAATGTTGAGATATCGAAATAATTTCAAATGTGTCGAAGGTTCGGCGTGTGCACAATGATTGAGAGTAATAGGAATAGGAGGGTCAAATCTATTTTTGTTTGCAGCCGTTGTGATAGCAAGCACTCGTATCCTATATGTCTAGGGGCTCCCCCAAGAAATCCGTCATAACCTGCTCGGACGGTGCTCTCATCGCTGGTTTTTAATTTACACTGCCACATTGCTGTTCCGGACATATAAAATATAGAACTTTTTCAAATTGTCTGCTTTCCTCTTAATGGTTGAATGGAAGTTGTAAAATTTGCAAGAGAAACCACACGTGAATGTGCACAACTGTATAACTAGCCGGAGTTCATAACCGCGAGAGAGCAATGTTGTAATCAGGGGTAGGTCCAGGAATTGTCATGGGGGCACTTGTCTGGAGGGGCGCCATTTCTTTGGAGTGGCGCCACTGCGAAAGCACCTGGAGGGGCGCCCCTGGCTGCAAAATTCGAGGGGGCGGGTTGCACTCGGCCCTTCCTGAAGGGGTGCGTTTCCTTCCAAGGGGGTGCCTTTTTATTTCATACGGGCGCCTCCGGCCGAAAAAAAAGTCGAACGGGTACAATGGAACCTTTTCAGAGGAACTCCTTTTCCCGGCCTGAGGGACGCCACCTGCACGTGAGGGTACACACCTTCAGTGCCACACCCTTTATCCCCCTGGTTGTCATTGCATCGAAATGTGTCCCCGTAAAACAGGAAAGCATGGGAAAGGTAATTGTATGTCCATATTCGCTACCATAAAACCATCGTCCAATGTTTTATGTAATTCCTGCTACAAGAGGGCAGCGTTTAAGATACTTACAGCATCGCTCCATGATGATGGTGAAATCGGGTCCAGCGCATACGACATAAAGCTAGGTGTTCATAGGCAGTGATAAGTAGTGAAACTTGCTAATTTTGGCGGAACTTTTAGTCCCCAAAATATCATTTTTAACAATAGTACATCTGAAAAATTGAAATTTGAAATCATTGAACATTGAATTGAAGTGGCTGAAAATGACATTCAAAAAGAAGTGGCTGAAATCCAATAATTTTTTTTTCGCCGAAGGGGAGGGGAGGCGGGGCTAGGCCCTCTATCCTGTTCAAACTTACTGCGTTCCTGGTTGGTCCCCCCCCCCCCCAATTTCGAATCCGTGGTTACACCCACGTGTCACATGACCCCTTCCCTGGTCGGAGGGTCGCCACCTTTCCATGGGAAGAAGTGCTCGCATTACCCCAGTGCCACGCCCTCTGTATCCGTCCCTGGAACGATCGTTCTGCTGCCAAAAAGCAAGAATTTCACATGCAGCTGAATAAGAAATAAATGCGTAGAAGGATAGTAAATAAATAGAAAACTCAGACCTTACCATGACCTGAAATTACCTAGCCTTAGCCTACCTTAATATATCGCAATATAGCGCATAAGTAACAGTGAATCCTAATCTAACAAGCCTTAGGTAGGTATGTACCGCTAGGTATGTACCGCTATCAGGTGGATAGTTTCAGGCCATCAAGATGGTTCCGTAACAGCCATTGCGCAAGCAAATATAGAAATATTATAGCCTAACCTAACATACCAAGCTATATAGGTATTGATATATCAGGGCGAGATATCACCGTTTTGATGTCATCCAAGTGCTTTTAAATTCCGTTTTCATTCTGGCTTGTGTCATCACAGCTTGCGCCATGAAACAGCCAGTATGTCCAAAACCAGCTTTGGTTAGGTTAGGCTAGGTTCTTCCGGTAAACGCACACCGAATGCACACATACAAGGTTGAATCAGGGCGGAGGGGCAGATGACGGGACGGGCCTCCTCTCGCAACTGTCCAGTCCACTCCGACTGCCGCATCGCCCTTCGGTCGCAGCAGTTCTAGCAACATGTCGTCCAATTGTTCTCCAAATGTCTGTCCAGGTTACATACAGTTTAGATTAGGCCTAGTTGCCTACTCCTCCACAAGATAATTTGCACTTTAGGGTGGGGAGGTTTGGCAAGAAAGCTGACATCTAGGGTGCCGGCATTAGCCCACTCTTGTCGAAGAGCACCGAGGGATCTTTACCGTGCGGACAATGAGGTAATTGCTTGCACTACCTCTCACACCGGCTGCCGCGTGTTAATGGTATTAGTAGCATGCGTAGGAGAAATCGGGCAATATTAGCTTACCCACTCACGAAGGGTCAGAACCGCCCCAAAATGTCATATTGCATGAAATATTTGGCTTAATATACGTCATATTTCCCCATTGCGGTCAATGCATTCTGCCCTTCAAGCTAGTACGCGGTTTCGCCGCTTGGCGGCGTGGCGGTTCTTGGGCACATTGCTGGCAGTTCACGCGCGCCTTGCAACAACTGAACACCTCAATGCGACCTTGGGCCACGGGCGCACCCAGCACTCTCACAATCTATGAACACGAACGAAACTAGCTCGATATCTCCGGGACGAAGAAGACCGGGGAACAACTATCGCGGAGCGCGATATTCGACACAACGCCTACACTTGAGCGGGCCTTGCTGCGTTCCTGAACAGAGCACATTGTTGGCAAGGGCAGTGCGGCGCCTCCCTGCTGTGCAGCCAAACTCAAACTGGTGTACGACGCGAACGGGCGTGACGCGTCGTCAGTGGCCGAGAGTCGGCAGTGGAGATTGCGGGCCGCGGTAGGACCTCCGCAAAAATGGTACGTACGAATAGACATTGGACTTTGCTTATCATCGCGCTAAGCGCATGCCTTCAGCAGTCCGGTTTTGTTACGAGCGCGCACGAATGCCTGAGCGATACTACTCTCTTGTTTAGATACTAATATACAATTGCCCATCTCAGCGATCCTGGCCGATCCATCACAATTTTAAAACCTTGAACCTTCTTTTGTTTGGTCTTGTTTTGTTTCACATCGAAACTTGCTTGGTCGCGATGTTTAAAATTCCAATTTCTTCACTCATAATCAGGTAGGCCTGAAACCTGCCTCACCATATGAAAAACACTCACTTGCCTTTATGAAACTTAACCTAACCTAACCTAACCTAACATAACAGAAAATGTGTAACGAGCAAACGTGGGCACGGCGCACGCAAATTGCGCCGCTGCGCCGCTGCGCCGGCGGCGCACCGGCGCCGGCGCGAATGGGGTCTGAAAGTTGATAAAGATGTAGATGGCGCTGAGAGTCAATGGTCACCCAGCCTTCTTTGGCGAACCTAAAGCGCTATGTTTTGTGGGTTAGGGAGGGCAGAATCTTTATATTTAAAAAGCCTATTGTACATTTTGTAAGCAGCGTATGTTGTTTGCGCGTATTTAATTATGTTGAATGTACTTCAGACACGTCTAGTTTGCTGGAATATTTACCATTAGTGCGCTATAAATTAGGAGAAGCAAGCTAGAAGTATGGGTGTATGTGCGGTTCCCGGCTGCCATAAACGTGATCCATCTATCAGGTTTCCAGCAGACTGCAAAGTAAGAAGGCAGAAAATTGATTTGAAAAACAACTATTGTTTAACTGCCTTTCTGTAAAAGACGTAGTGGGAACCATTTAGGAAAGCACTGGTAAGGTACCTAGGCACATTAGGTACCAAGGTAAGTACCTATCTATTGTCCAGACTGTAAAGTATGGCACAAGGTTCACTGGGGCACATCAGCCCACAGTGAAAATATGCACCAATCCACACCAAGGGTGAGAACAAAGATAAGAAGAACTATAAGAGATAAGAACTATACAACAAAGATAAGAACTATAAGAAAAATGGATCCATGATAGGTAGGTACTACGCCTGTAGGAAAGCTGTGGAAATGTAGGAACCAGGGTTGGCAAAATACCGGTAAAAACTAGTTTATGTCATGTCAGTGGCAGAAACCATGGCTGGTATTTACCAGTATTTACCAGTATAAAGTGGTTAATACCAGTATAAATGAGTCAACACCACTGGTTTATACCGGTTTATACCAGTAAAAACCATCCTGTGGCAAAAACTGGTCAACCCTGGTAGGAACAGTTATCTAAGCAGGTTGAGGTATGGGGAAGCAATATTATATTAGCTTAAAGATTATTAAATGCATCCACCAATATTATGCACATATTGTTTGTGAATGCATCATTAATTTATTGTAACATTTTATTGCAACCCCCTGCAAAAAGAACTCCAAAAAAGTTACCATAGTTACCCTGGCCATGGTTGAGGTGGCCACAGCATATTCTCCACCCATGCCGCTTACCTTACCTTACCTTAAGTACCTATTGTCGGGTAAAAATTACGCCAAAAAGTTGGTCCTGATTATAACAAAACATTACCCTTTCCTTATCTCAGTCCTGTTGATTCAGATTAGAGTCGTTAGTAAAAAGAGAATAAGGAAAATCACCCACACAAACACACACACAGATGCACATATCACATGCACCCATGCATACACAACACCCACACCCCACACTCAAGGGCGTCGCCACCGGGGGGGCAGGGGGGGCAGTCGCCCCCCCTGCCGTGAGACTGGGGGGGCGCCGCCCCCCCTGAAATTTCAGGAGGCCCCTATCCGGGAATGCACAGAAAAAAGTGAGCAAGGAGCCCGACGAGACATGAGAGGAGGCCTCCAAGACGTGAGAGGAGGCTCCTAATTTGAAGAAGGAGCCACCTAGGAGAGGATAGGAGGCCCCCAGGATTACAAAGGAGGCCCCAGTATTGAAAAGGATGCCCCCAGGATTGCAAAAGAGGACTCCAGGATCGCAAAGGAGGACTCCAGGATTGCAAAGGAGGCCCCCAGGAATGCAAAAGAGGCCCCCAGCATTGCAAAGGAGGCCCCCAGGATTACAAAGGAGGCCCCCAGGATTACAAAGGAGGCCCCCAGGAATGCAAAGGAGGCCCCAGGATTGCAAAAAAAGGCCTCCAGGATTACAAAGAAGGCCCCAGGATTGCAAAAGAGGCCCCCAGGATTGCAAAGGAGGACTCCAGTATTACAAAGGAGGCCCCAGGATTGCAAAGGAGGCCCCCAAGATAGCAAAGGAGGCCTCCAGAAATGCAAAGGAGGCCCCCAGGAATGCAAAGGAGGCCCCCAGGATCGCAAAGGAGGACTTCAGGATTGCAAAGGAGGCCCTCAGGAATGCAAAGGAGGCCCCCAAGATAGCAAAGGAGGCCTCCAGAAATGCAAAGGAGGCCCCCAGGAATGCAAAGGAGGCCCCCAGGATCGCAAAGGAGGACTTCAGGATTGCAAAGGAGGCCATTAGGAATGCAAAGGAGGCCCCAAGGATTGCAAAGGAGGCCCCCAGGAATGCAAAGGAGGACTCCAGGATTGCAAAGGAGGCCCCCAGGAATGCAAAGGAGGCCCCAAGGATTGTAAAGAAGACCCCCAGGATTGCAAAGGGAGGCCCCCAGGAATGCAATGGAGGCCTCCAGGAATGCAAAGGAGGCCCCAGGATTGCAAAAAAGGCCTCCAGGATTACAAAGAAGGCCCCAGGATTGCAAAAGAGGCCCCCAGGAAGGAGGACTCCAGAATTACAAAGGAGGCCCCAGGATTGCAAAGGAGGCCCCCAAGATAGCAAAGGAGGCCTCCAGAAATGCAAAGGAGGCCCCCAGGAATGCAAAGGAGGCCCCTAGGATCGCAAAGGAGGACTTCAGGATTGCAAAGGAGGCCCTCAGGAATGCAAAGGAGGCCCCCATGATTACAAAGGATGCCCCCAGGATTGCAAAGGAGGCCCCCAGGAATGCAAAGGAGGCCCCAGGATTGCAAAAAAGGCCTCCAGGATTACAAAGAAGGCCCCAGGATTGCAAAGAGGCCTCCAGGATTGCAAAGGAGGACTCCAGTATTACAAAGGAGGCCCCAGGATTGCAAAGGAGGCCCCCAAGATAGCAAAGGAGGCCTCCAGAAATGCAAAGGAGGCCCCCAGGAATGCAAAGGAGGCCCCCAGGATCGCAAAGGAGGACTTCAGGATTGCAAAGGAGGCCCTCAGGAATTCCAAGGAGGCCCCAAGGATTGCAAAGGAGGCCCCCAGGAATGCAAAGGTGGACTCCAGGATTGCAAAGGAGGCCCTCAGGAATGCAAAGGAGGCCCGAAGGATTGTAAAGAAGACCCCCAGGATTGCAAAGGAGGCCCCCAGGAATGCAAAGGAGGCCTCCAGGAATGCAAAGGAGGCCCCAGGAATGCAAAGGAGGCCTCCAGGATTACAAAGGAGGCCCCAAGGATTGCAAAGGAGGCCCCCAGGAACGCAAAGGAGGCCTCCAGTATTACAAAGGGGGCCCCCAGGATTGCAAAGGAGGCCCCCAAGATTGCTAAGGAGGCCTCCAGGATTACAAAGGAGGCACTCATGATTGAAAAGGAGGTCCCCAATATTGCAAAGGAGGCCCCCAGGATTGCAAAGGAGGCCCCCAGGATTGCAAAGGAGGACTTCAGGATTGCACAGGAGGCCCCCAGGAATGAACAGGAAGTCCCCAGGATTGCAAAGGAGGCCTCCAGGACTGCAAAGAAGGCCCCAGGATTGCAAAGGAGGCCCCAGGATTGCAAAGGTGGCCCAATACGGGAAGGGAGACCTCAGAAAATGAGAGGAGGCCCAAAGACGGAATATAAAGCCAGTGGATATGAGATGAGGTTTCGGAGACGCAAAACAGTCTCTAAAACGGGTAAGGTTCCACCAAGATAGAAAAGGATGATCCTGAAAAGTGGCAGGAAGCACCTAATTCGGAAGAGGGCGATATAAGATTGGAAATGAGACCCTATGATAAATGAGGAAGCCCCTAAAATATGAGAGAAGGGCAATTAGATAAGAGGGATGGCTCCCAGGCGAGAAAGAAGGCTTCAAGACCGGTAAGAGGGTCCCCAGGAAATGACAAGGTAACTGAGATAGGAAAGGTTGCTTGTAATTTGGGAGAGGAGGTACCTGAGAGAGAACAGGAATCCACCAGGAGATAAGAGGCCACCCTTAAAATGGGCAAAGATATAATCAAAACGCAGAACAGGAGGCTCCGAAGACGTGAGAGGAGGCCCCTAATTTGAAAAAGAAAGCCTCTAGAAGAGAAAAGGAGGTCCCTGCCGGACTCGAGAGGAGTCCCTCGAGATCGAGTAGGAGGTTTCCAGGGCCAAATGAAGCCCCGACGACCGGAAGGAATTCCCAGGAAATGAGAGAAGGCACTTAAGATGGGAGTGGCAGGTAGCAGGTATAGAAGGAGGCGAGGTTTCCAAATTGAAGATCTCTCAAGACGGGTAAGCTTTGCGAGGACAAAGGAGGCCCACGAGGCGTGGCAGGAGGCCCCTAATTTGGCAGAGGATGCCCCTGGAACATGAGAGGAAGCCCCATGCCACGTTAAAGGGGCCTTAGGATGTGGGAGGAGGCCCTCCAAAACGGGAGAGGAGGACCATTGAATATGGAGGAGGGTAGGATGCACGAGAAGACGTCCAAAAGCCGGTAAAAAGGCTCCAGGAAATGAGGCGAGACCCCTAAGACGCGAGAGGAGGTCTATAATTTGCAAGAAGGCCCTGAAATGCCATGAATCGTGCCGGGGTACTTGAAAATCACGATATGGGCCCAGAAAGATCCGGCCGGGGCCCCTGAATATCACGCTGAGCCTAGGGGTACCAAAAATTCACGCTCAGGCCATGAAAATCACGCTAGAGGCACGATAGGTAGCACCGTTCCCCAACAGTATCATTGGGACACAAATGAAGCCGGGGCAACGAAAAACAATCCGGACATGGATAATCACTCTGGGGCCCCAACAACGACACCAAAAGCATCAAAAACGTATTGGACACCCACAAAGTGCCTAGGTCGCTAAAACTCAAGCTAGTAGGGATCCAAGCAAATGACGTCGGGACATAAAAGATTACATTGGACTATAAAAAAGTCGCGTCACAGCCCTTGAAAATCTCACTGCACACCAAAAAGGTCGCGCCTGGACCCAAATGGTTACAGCTGCCCCCAAAAATCAATTATCAACCGGAATGTCACACTGCTCCACAAAAAAAAAATCGGGTCAAAGTCCCCCAAAACCCGTTGGGCACTGGAAAAAAACGTGTCAGGGCACCGAAAAAAAATCGCAACTGGAAACCCAAGCATCGTACCAGGACCGAAAAATGTCGCATAAGGACCTTTAGTCCAAAAGTTCACACCGAGTCTCGATAGAATCGACCCCAGCACCGGAAAATTAAGAACAGTTCCGGAAGAAATTTCCCGGAGGGCATTTATACTCCGAAAGGTGCCATCGGCTGAAAAAAAAAGTCCTTTGGTGGCCGCAGTGATATATCAAAAGGGCAAATGCCCCCTCCTTCCTAAGAGGGATATGCTCCCAAGAATCGAGCCGAGGCCCCCAAAAGTCGCGCTGGGGCCACACAAATTCGCGTCGGTCCACCAGAATTCGCAAAGAGACTCCTAGTAAATACGCCGGGCCCCAGAAAACTCGCTCCGAGGCACACAAATCTGCAACAGGAACCGCCGAGATCGCGTTGGGGTCACAGCTAGGTACAACGCGCCCCGCAAACTCGAACCGGTCCCACCAAATTTCGCGCTCGGACCCACAATTCCCATCGGTAGTACCAAAAATTTGGTCTGGGCATAAAAAATTAACGTCGGGGCTGCCAACAATTGGCGTCTAGGGCCCCACCTAGGCACCGTGTGAACCCCAAAGTCGCATCGGTATCCGAAAAATAAAGCCGGAGCCCTCCAAAATAATGAGGATTCCAAAAAATCCAAGGTCAGGACAATGGTTCTGGAGCACCGAACATGTCATCAGATACCTTGACAAATCGCGTACGGCATCGAAAAACATACCGGAGCTCGAAGAAAATCGAGGTGAGATAGAAAAACATGGCGCCAGGGACTCGAAAAAATGAGGCCGGGATTCGGAATTTAAAGAAAATTCAGAAGAGATCCACAAAATGGCGTTAAGCCCAGACAACTGGCGTTGGGTCCCGGAACCACGCGCCTGGACGCGATAAGTCGCGATAGGACCCAGAAAAGGTCCCGAAATCGTACCGGGACACCACAAATGTGCGTCAGAAGCCCCAAATGAACACGGCGGGACCCTAAGAGCACAACGAGGACCGAGAATGCGACTGGCCCTCCAAAGCGCAGTCTCGCAAAAAGCGACAGGACCCGAAAACATGTGTTGTAGCCATAACTATATATACCGGGAACTCTAAAAAACATCATTAAAAAAAAAACACCGGAAGCTCTCAAGGCACACAGGGACCATATGACTGCACAAGGGACTGAAAAGAGGCTGGGGCCGCAAAAAGCAACATGGTCCGAAACTAACAAAAATGCCGGGCACTAAGTAAACACATCGAGATCTTTGAAAGCGTCCCGACAACTAAAAAAAGTCTTCGCTGCACAAAAAAGCAACAAACCCTAATACGAGCAGTAGTTTCGAAATTGCGTTGGATCTCTAACAAAAATGGATTGGAGCCCTAAGACACATCCGTAGACGAAGAAATACGAAACGGGTTCAAAGAAGTACGCTCAGGCTGGGCTTCGGTTCGGTAGCCAACCTGGAAGCATGTTTAATCAAAGATATGAGTTGAATCAAAGCTTAGCGGGTATCCGCATTTCTTTACCATACAATATGGGCAGTAGGGAACTAAGGATCGAATATAATTCATCGAATTTTCGCAGCGAACGACCATACGAAGCATTTTATCACGTCAGATATGGCACAAGTCTATCATGCGGCAATAATTAGCAAAGCGTAGGAGGCCCAGCAGAATCCGTAGCATCGCACGAAGTGTGGCGAATGCGCCGAATGCGCAAGATGGGTGTGCACGTGCAATAACGTTGGAGTCGTGGCGACCGGGCACTATGAACCGGAATGTCTGAAATTGTGAAATTTTATATTTTAAAGTGATTTGCGTAGGTGTAATTTCAGCAGTACGAGGTGACTTGTCAAGGGATACCAAAATAATACATTCGAACAGGATGGGGGAGCTAGGGTTGAAATCAGACGAATCAGAAACGATAGTGATAGATTAGGCCCCTCCACAGGATAATCCAGTCGATCACTAATTATTGTATTTAAAATGGTCCCCTTTGACAAAATAGTGGTCTAAATCGGAAAACTTACGCCCATGGGGCAAGGTCAACATTTAGGGGGAAAATTCCCCCTCACAAACATACAAAACAACACCGATGCCCCATATTAAATGGGAGGAACGATGTTTTAAAACGTATTTTTTTCCTACAAAGTTGTCTTCTGTGATTACAGCCTGCATGATTAGAGCTTCCCAGCTTCAGTACCTTCTCAACGACACAATTTACAAAACGGTACCGCACAGCGATAACCATGGGCGTGAAGGCGTGGAATTAGAAGGTTTTGCATTATTTATGCATTATCATTGTTACATTGTTGCATTGCCATTGATGCATTGTTGTTCAATGCTTGTTCTTGCCGTGAATTTATTCGCGGAGGATTTACTATCTTAGCTTCTGTGCCAAGTGCTTTGCAGCCAGCACCAAATGTTATAAAAAAAAAGAAATAAATCCCTAAGATGACGATGAGAAAACCAATTAAATTCACTTCTCGTTGTCGCATTCGCGAAATTGTCGTCCGAGGACTGAGAAATGATCGTTTCAGCTTGTGTATGAGATCAAGCTGGTGGGAATTACTAACAGTAGTGATGAACCTAGCTATATTCAGTTAAACTTGATGGACATAGAAGTGGGTTGATCAATGGGAGATAACTTTCAGATATGCTCAGCACGAGCCCCACCAGCTCGCTACAATCTAGAGGCCAGTGGGAAGATTCTTCTCGTCGATAAAGCATACAGATATTGGTTTGTTTTGGCACTGACGTATTTATCCACATTTGCTTATTTATACCCTGGTATGGCTTAGTTTTCAGCGAAAAAAATGATTCTTGCTATTGCGTTTTGCGTAAATGATGCACCATGCCAAGAACAAACAAGACATCAATATGAAATCATGTTCCCATCCGGGAACCATGCTAAGAGATTAAAAAGCAATAGGAGGCCCTAACACAGGACCTCCTGGAACAGTGTAATTTGCCAAATATTTCCCAGAATAGAACAGGTGCCAAGGAAAAAAGCAGTGCTAAAGAAATGTCTTGGACGTTACTTTATGGAATTATACAAATCAAACGAAAACTGAAGACAGAATCTAGTTCATATAATTCATAAAGATAACGTTAAAAAAGCCTACCTTGCCATAGAGGATGTCATTGTTGATGATATATGGCAACACAGAAAGGTATGATGTGCCTGAATGAATGTGTTTTTTTTTCTTCTTTTTTGTGATGGATTATTTTGTTAGGTTCGTATTCACCCATGCATATTATGTTTAATAATATTTAAAAAAAACAGTGGAGGCCCCCTTTTGGGGAACAGGAGGCCCCCTATGAACATTGCCCCCCCTGGAAGAATTTCGTGGCGACGCCACTGCCCACACTCACCCAACAAATCTCACCAAAAGCCAGCACATGCATTTTTAACAGTAGGTGGGTAGAGATCTCTTACCTCTGGACCAGCTCTTCGTTCCTGCCCTACGTGGATGCATGCCTTTCCCTTAATAAGCTTGAAAGTTGAGGTGTTGTGAAACTCCCATAAAAATCCCTATCACTATTCAAGTCCATAATTGCGCCTAGTAGCTACCACCGTAACGTGCAGTCAATAGCAAAGCACTTGCCAGCTCAGACGCGTATGTTCTACCCAAGCTAGTGGCCAGAGTCCGATAATTGGCGAGTTCCTGGCACACTGTAACCCATGAACAACCTTTCTTGAACACAATATTTCCGAAATCCTTGGCCTAAATGACTTGCAACCCTAATAAAAGCCACATGCCAACACCGACTCCCGGCAACCCCACGCAAAATGCACAGCAAAGATGGCCGACGCCTCCTCGTCGGGTGACCATTGCGTACAGCGCCGCCCTGGTGGCCAAATCGTAGCTTTCAGACCCCATTCTAAAAAAAACGGCGCAACGGCGCGCGGCGCAAGTAAAAAATCCGCGCCGCTGTCCGCGCCGCCGCCCAGCTTTAGCGAGCGATAAAAGACGACCTAAGAATCAGACGCGGCAAACATATGTACCTGACAACCTGTTACCTGAAGCTAATGGGGTACAAGTACTTGGAGCCTAACATGGAGGACATTGAGTAGAAGGATGAGTAGGGACAGAAATTCAGACTCAGTGGGCGGGGCCAATCTGGCTAGATTTACCGCCGGCCGAGCAATATAGCTCACGGGCCATAGTTTAATCTCTAACGTGAATATATGTAACTGTGATGCCAATTATAAGTTGTATTTTCAATAAAAATGACTTTTATAGCCTAAAACTGTTTTTTTGGGGGGCTAAATAGGTAGAAACTTTGGCACTGCACATAGTTTTTGTATAGGCATACTTCATTAATAGCGGCGCGCGGCGCAGCGGCGCAGCGGCGCAGCGGCGCGGGGCGCAACTGCAGGGGCCAAAAATAGCGGCGCAGCGGCGCTGGCGCAGGTGGGCATCGCCGCCGGCGCAGGGGCGCGGGCGCAAGTACCAAAATTCAGCGGCGCGCCCACCTTTGGTAACGAGTACCTGTTGCGTCTTTTATTTGCGTACTACGCAAATAATTGTCATCAGTGCGTAGCGTATTTGCATAGTAGGACGAGTCTTTATGGAACTGAAAATGCGTGCCATGCACAAAAATCTGCGTACAGTACGCAATAATACCCTAAACAACGCGACAAATTATTTATGAAACCAGGCCCTTGTCATGGTTTTCCGGCGGCTCTGAAAAAAAACGTCGGTTTTTCCCAATATAAGGGTAGCCTGAACGCTAGATCTGGAAGTGATGATGATGATGATGGATGAATTTGGCCGGATAGTTCACAGGGATTAAACAGACACCGTATAGTAACACTTTACCAGTGCACTTCTCATGCCATAGCATATGTGAAGCTTTGCTGATGTTGTACATGGTGTGGTTGTTAATTTACTTAAACTGTTCCTTGGATAATGTTCATCGTGAATGCTCAGGAGCAGTTGTTTCCATGCTGTAATTGGTTTGGTTTCAGCTTATTAAAACATATTTCATCCAACATCATCTTTCTCTATATTCTGGCATTGTGTACCGGTCTGAGCCGGCTTATGTTGGGGCATTCTATAATAAATTGACCGGTCATATACCTAGTGCCAGCTTTACGAATTTTCCAAGAACACCATTTTTTACACGTACACTAAAATCTAGTGTAGCAAGGCAACATTGCTGTTTATTTATATATATTTATTATTTATATATACATATATATATCTATATTTTTTTTTTTTTTTGGGGGGGGGGGGGGGAAATACACTAAGGTAATGGGTAGGCCAAAATGGATTGGGGGACACTCCATAGGGTCCCATGCTAAAAGTTTAAATTATTGGGGGGGGGGGGACAAAGCCAGCGTTGAAGGTGCGCTTGCCCCTCTCAAGTGTATAAAACAACACCCTTGTAAGGCAAGCACAAATGTCCTGTCAGGAATAACTATCACAGCTTTTCTTCAGCCCTTGTACTGCAAAATAATTGACTCAGTGTATGTTTTGAGGGCGTGGGTCAATTTAAGCAGGACAAATCAGTGTGATAATTATGTGTTTTATAAATCAGGGAACACGCGTGGTGTAAACCACATCAAAATTGTGTGCATGTTCCCACTGTGACATCTTTAATTGTCATGCAAATGAACGTTTCATGTATCAGTTGGGGAATTCCACGACAAATCGACCGTTCATGTGCCAATTTTACACCCTCATGTCTCAAATTTTGATGGGCATTTGTACCACGGGTTGGGTTCTTAGCAGTAACAACGCATAACATAACATTGGACTTGTCAGGTTAACGGTTTGGTATTGGTGTCCGTTGGAAATTTTGGGTCACTGCATTACAAGGGTATATTTTATTGCTGATTAGTCATCTAAGATGTGCATTAACATGCGAAGTAAGCACATCGTTGGCCTCGCAGAGGTCTAAATATTTTGTTTCAAGCGTTCTTTCGTTTAGTTGGCTTAATCCAAAGCTACAGCTGCATGACGTAAGGCCGGGTCAACTCGTTCGAAATTTTGCCAGGGTAAATATACTATCCTGCGTCCTTAAAATGGACTTCGGTCTTCTCGCCTTGCATAGACAAAGTACAGTTGAAGGTGTTTTTCTCGAGGTGCTTTCTGAGACATATTTCGTACATATTTGCATAAATGTGGCACCATTTTCGAGCTTTCTTTTATTCAGATTGTACAAAATAGTGGTGAAGTAGTGCAATTCTGGTCTGGCTGGACCGGGCCACTCAGATGAATGGTCGGGCCGGACTGAGCCGGGTCACTCAGATGAATGGTCGGACCGGGCTGGACCGGGCCACTCAGATGAATGGTCAGGCCGGACAGAGCCGGGTCACTCAGATGAATGGTCGGACCGGGCTGGACCGGGTCACTCAGATGAATGGTCGGGCCGGACAGGGCCGGGTGGGTCACCCAGATGAATGGTTGTACACACTCGACTATTCCCGCTCGGGCTTCACCATCGTTCGTAATCACCCTGATGGACGAAGAGAGCAAGACAGTTCTACTACGTGGCTGATAAAGATGTTGAAATTACATGGTAGCTCTCTCCCAGCCCAAACTTCCCAGGGAACAGGCTGTATGAACAGATTCTGAGCTAGCGATGCTACTCGGCTGTATTCCAGCAATCTTGGTTCCTCCGATTGAATGCTCATAATTTCTAGAAGACAGACTCATGCATATCGTCACTGGTATTTGTAGAGCGCACGCACGGTGTAGTGCGTTTTCAGTTTAAGCATCGTGTACAAGACACTAACAGTTGGCTTCGCTCAATTTCCGTCAGATTTGCTGCGCTGTACTCTCGGTATCTGACAGTTGGCGTCTGCTGCAGGCGTTTTCCATGCGCTGCCTGGTGATCGGCGTCTGCCTGCACCTGGGAGCGGACGGCGCCCGCGTGCTGATGTACGTGCCGGCCGGCGGCAAGTCCATGACGAACATGTTCTACGGACTGGGCGACGCCCTGGTCGACCGCGGTCACGAGGTGGTTTTCTTGACGCCCTACATGTCGTCGTCCGCCAGGAGTGGTATCAAACAGATAGTTCCGGAAGGATTGGCGAGAGTGTCGGCGGACGAAAACATGCCGAACATGTTTGATATTCAAAAATTCGGGCTGCACACCTCGTTCAATCAGTTCTACTCGATATTTGTCGACGGTCCCAGGGAGGTTTTCCAGAGCAAGGAATTTGACCAGCTGCTCACAGAGAAGTTCGACATTGTCATCCTGAGCGCATTCGGGTATGCCTCCTATGTCGTGCCGTATCTCCTGAAAGCACCATTCGTGGTGCTGACTCAGATCGCATACCTGCCCGTTCTGACCGGGCCGCTGGGCTCCCCCAGCCTGCCCGCCATCAGCCCGCTGCCATTCAGCAAGAGCACTGACCGGATGGGCTTCCTGGAGCGGGTCTGCAACACGGTGGGCCACGTAGCCATGCACGTGGTGCTGCGGCTGCTGTACATGCCGCTGTGCGACCGGCTGGTGGCGGACAAGTTCGGCGCGGGCGCGATCCCGCCGGCGGCCGAGATCGAGAGGAACGTCAGCCTGGTGCTGCAGACCAGCAACCCCATCACCGACTACCACCGGCCGCTGCTGCCCAACGTGATCCCGGTGGGCGGCCTGCACTGCGCTAGGCCGCGTCCACTGCCCGCGCAGCTGCGCGACTTCCTCGGCGAATCAGAGTTCATCTTGTTCAGCCTGGGCTCGGTGGCGCGGCCGCAAGACATGACGCCCGCGCAGCGGGAGGCCGTGCTGGCCGCGCTCGGCGCCGTGCCGTTCAAGGTGCTGCTCAAGTGGGACACGGCCGACCGGGCCGGCGTGCCGACCAACGTGCTGCCGTCCAAGTGGCTGCCGCAGCAGGACTTGCTGGGCAGCGGCAAGTGCCGGCTGTTCATCACGCACGGCGGCTTCGCCAGCGTGCTCGAGTCGCTGTGCCACGGCGTGCCGATGGTGACCGTGCCGTTCGGCGCCGACCAGGCGTTCAACGCGGCCAACGCGGCGCGGCTGGGCGTGGCCGAGCCCGCCTCGTGGGACCAGCTGACGGCGCACAGTCTGCGGGCGGCCGTCACAGCCGCGCTGTCTGCCGACCACCGGGCGGCCGCCCGCCACCAGCGCCACCTGCTCGACTCGCAGCCGGTCCACCCGCGCGACCTGGCCGTCCACTGGGTGGAGCACGTGATCCGGCACCGCGGCGCGCCGCACCTGCGCTCGGTGGCCGCTGACCTCTACTGGTTCCAGTACTACTCGCTGGACGTGCTGGCCTTCCTGCTGGCCGTGCTGGCGCTGCTGCTCAAGCTGCTGGCGGTCTTGCTCAGGTGCTGCTGCCGCTGTCTTTGCAGACGGAAGGCGCCGGCACCGCCGCAGGCCAAGACCAAGGGCAAACGGGCCAAGCGTGACTAGAATGGCAACGCACCGTGCGTGGCGTGGGAGGGCTCAGTCACGTTTTACACGGGTGTTTGTTGCATTGGTGGAGGACGCAGGACGGCATGCACTGTAGGCACACCACCAACTTTTCAACCTGCATTACCAACGTTCTCTAGATTCGCATTGCTTATCCTGCCTTCCCACACCAGTTTTCTCTTTTGGCAGCACTAACTTTGCAACATGAACAGCAACCGTGCCTGTGGTTCTCCGCCGATGGTGAGCGTTTTGTTTCGGGTAGTGTACTGTGTGCAGTGTGTTTGATCCCGTCTAGTGCACAGTCATGCTGTTGATTACACATATAGGTACCGGGGCAAGGCATCCTGGTCGACAGCCAGCTCAGATAGTCGGGTACGTCCCGCAGATGGCTCAGGTCAAGCTCCGTCTAGAACGGACACCATATCACGCCCGCGGCGAATGTGTCACTTGGCCCCACGACTGTACCCAGATTGATTATTTGGGTTTAAGGGCGCGCCGACTACAGGATGACTGTCCCCAAGTAAGACACCAGAATATTCAACTATTATACTCAGATAATATGATTGAAATGAAAGGCATGACATGCTATGGATTGCCGTGACAGCCGTACGCTGTGAATCCGTATGCCACAAAAGTGTGCAAATACATTCTCGACATGAAATGTTCACACAGTGGTGGTGGATTTGTGTTTTAGGACGCGTCGACTGCGTTGGTCATTTTGCGCCCATAACGCCATGTTCAGTGTTCATTTTTATTGAACTGTTTCCAGCGCCGCGCTATCTGGCTTCCACAACAACGGCACAAGGAAGAGAGCAAAGGACCGTCAAGTGCCGTGATTCCAGCATGTGACGCTGACGTTCTAGACATTGTCATGAGTTTATTTCAGGATCATGATGTTGACAATTTGTGCATGGAATCGCGGATAGATGTTGTCAAGGCAGCCTTGAAATTTCCCACCGGTGGAAGAAGACTGTCTATATTGGGCTTCTCCACCCACCAAGATCAGCAAGAAATTGCACTGTCAAAACAGCAACCGCCCATATCACACCGTACCACTAGTGCACGTGCAAACAGGGTACCGAAATACATTGTGAGCTGGGGTGCTGGGAGTGGGGAAAGCAGTCTGGTAAATACAGGAGATGGGGGGAAGCAAAAATTTCGAGAAAAAAACTAGAATAATGAATTTATCAAGTAATCAGACATAATGGCATGTTATGCAGTCAGCCAGCCGACGTGGATTCATCAGATCCTCATGGTTTTTGTTCCTTGGTGTGGCACTTCATTAATTTAATTGTGACGAACTATTATAACATGGAAATATGGCAATGGTAAATCGGATCAAAAGTAGAACATCATTCTCAACCGGGTGTCGCATCCCTTCCAAACAAGGAAACTTGGACTCAGTCCATAGATCGTCATTCTCTTAGTCTGTGTATTTACCGCATCGCCGCTCACATGATGATCCGATGTCGCCAGTTGACGTACAGTGATGCTGCACATCTGCCAAACAGGGGGGGGGCGAACCGACTGTTCTTCGACCGACCCGGAGTGAGATGACGCCCGAGATGACCGGATGCGGCCAGCAGCGGGGCACGACTGTAAAGCGGGAGCCGGCGCGGCTCCACCGCCACACGACTCGCGCCGGGCCTCACTTCTTGCGGCCGCCTCTCTCCTTCAGCTGCAGCTGGATCACGCCGCCGTTGCCCACGTTGTAGTAGGCGAGGGTGTTGGAGTCCTTGAAGAAGATTCCCTGAGAAGAGGACATCGATGCCAGGGACGATAGCATGGTATTAGGTGTGATATTTGATAATTTAACAATTCAGAATGCCTAACGGAACCTTCATGGAGCTGTACAAAATGCCAAGTGGTGCACGGCCCGACGCAAAACCGTTCCCACGAATTAAAAATGTGCATAGCTCTTAACAACATGCTTACGGTAACGAGATAATGGCGGGCGGTACTTTAGATAGGGCCAGCTACTTCAGGAAATATTTCCACTGTAGACTGATGCATCTGAGACCTACATGGATTCCTAATCCGAAATCGCTTTTATTTTGATCCAACGCGATTCGTATCGCATCTTAAGAACAGTGTTTCATAGCGTGCACCATTTGATAATGGCAATAAGATTTGACAACGTGATAATTAAAATATCCTGAGGGAAAATTTATTCCTCGATTCGCATGAGGCAGAACGTTACGAATTTCGAACATACGAAGCTTTCAGAAGTCAACATACGAAACATCCTTTCAAAACGATGGATCAATTTTGCAACACCACGCTAATCCTGTTGCGCAAACGACAAAAAATAATCAGGATACGTGTGGCCGCAAGCCCTTCAGCACGCGACCCCGCGACAGATCAGGACTTCAGTCAGTTCAAGGTGATGAACTTTAGTGTTTAGCCTGACACGCAGCCAGCTGGGGGTGGCCTTCGATATGCGGCCTGGCAGTTGTGGTAAACAGCCGGTTGCTAGGTGACAAGTCGTCGAAATACAGAGCAGGTGCATGCTGGATAAAGCCTGACATGACACTCACGGAAGGAATGGTAAACGCACTGTTAAGTTTGGAATTGACGAGATATCTGTAACCGCTGTTTCTTACGACGAATATCACTTCTGATTGGACGTTGTCCTGTGACCGAATTCCACCACCGTCCCCCTTTACATCACGCTCCTGTTTACGAAGTGTGTAAACGTCGAAACATACGGAACACAGCACATGGAGCGAGACATGTGGGAATGCGCAAACTTCACCACCTTATGTTACGGGTAGCAACTTTGTGCAAAGGCCAACTGACGTCGGGCGGGGTGACTTGAGAATGCGTGATCCACCTTAGGACTGTCGGACTGGGCTGTAGTCACTACACGATTCAGCAAGAAATCAGGAAAACATCTGTCCACATGTCCAGGAAAACATTTGTCCCCACACCACCGATCATCAACAGGCCACTGCACCACCCAATACCGCTTGACCATGGCATGACCTATCTGACTGATAACTAAAGCAGTCAGCCGACGCAGCTGCCTGATCACCGAGCGCCAGTGACTGTTATCCATGCGCGTCATGCATACACCAGAGGGCGCCACCACAGCATGCGTCCTGCTATTGAGGTGTTCCGGCCGTTCGAGACCAGCTGTCATCCCAGCCAAGCCTGTCTGGTGCACACGTCTGCGTTACTCCTCATCCCAGCCTAGCCTGTCTGTTGCACACGTCCTCTGTAGGTCCTCACCCCAGCCTAGCATGTCTGGTGCGCACGTCATCTGCAACTCCTCATCCCAGCCTAGCCTGTCTGGTGCACGCGTCTTCTGTAACTCTTCATCCCAGCTTAGCCTGTCTGGTGCACACGTCCTCTGTAACTCCTCATCCCAGCCTAGCCTGTCTGGTGCACACGTCCTCTGTAGCTCCTCGCCCCAGCCTAGCCTGTCTGGTGCACACGTCCTCTGTAGCTCCTCATCCCAGCCTAGCCTCTCTGGTGCACACGTCCTCTGTTAGTTATTTGGGCTTTAGGGCACATCGACTGCACTGACCATGTAGCATACACACGTCCTCTATAACTCCTCATCCCAGCATAGCCTGTCTGGTGCACACGTCCTTTGTAGCTCCTCATCCCAGCCTAGCCTGTCTGGTGCACACGTCTGCGTAACTCCTCATCCATGCCTAGCCTGTCTGGTGCACACGTCCTTTGTAACTCATCCCAACCTAGCCTGTCTGGTGCACACGTCTCTGTAGCTCCTGATCCCAGCCTAGCCTGTCTGGTGCACACGTTTGCGTAACTCCTCATCCATGCCTAACCTGTCTGGTGCACACGTCCTCTGTAACTCATCCCAACCTAGCCTGTCTGGTGCACACATCTCTGTAGCTCCTGATCCCAGCCTAGCCTGTCTGGTGCACACGTTTGCGTAACTCCTCATCCATGCCTAACCTGCCTGGTGCACACGTCCTCTGTAACTCATCCCAACCTAGCCTGTCTGGTTGGTTGGTTATTGGTTTTACGACACGTCGACCGTTGAGTCATGTAGCGTCGCCAATCTCTCACGCCGATTGGTCGCGGGCGAAGAGTAGCGACAGGTGAGACTCGAACCCACAACATCTAGCCTGTCTGGTGCACGCGTCTCTGTAACCCCTCATCCCAGCCCAGCCGGTCTGGTGCACACGTCTGCATAACTCACGGAGCTGTCGCTTCTGTGACGACGCTCCGATTTGCCGCACACCTCTTACGTCAGCTGGCGAGAGCTTGACCTTGCACATGGCCTCCGCAATAGGAACTACGGATAGGCCGGGCTGGTACGTGCCTGTCTCATCGGCCAGCGACTGTTCGGCTAGCCTAGCACATGACCAGTCAGCGGACTTGGCGGACAGCCGAGCGGGCACCTACCTCGCTCAGCAGTTTCTGCTTGCCGGGCGGGAGGCCGGTCTCGTCGTGCAGTCGCGCCTTCACCACGGACACCATGTCGGTGAGCGGCATCGTGAGCGACAGCGTCTGTCCGTTGAGCCGCCACTCGGCCTTGTCGGCCACCACCGGCACCGACACACGGAACGTCACCTGACCCTGGGGCACAGAGTGGCCGGTCAGAACACAACACACCCGATCTGACCCTGGGGGACATAGGGGCGGGTCAGAACACGACACACCTGATCTGACACTGACGGACCGACGGGTAGGTCACATCACCTGACCCTGGGGGACAGAGGAGGGGGTCAGAACAAGACTCGCCTGATCTGACCTTGGAGGGCAGGGTTACTGGTGAGAACACACCACACGCGATCCGACACTGACGGACCGACGGGTAGATCACGTCACCTGACCCGTAGGAGTGGAGGCACCGGTCAGATTACACGTCACCCGATCCTGGCGCACTTGGCGGCAGGTCAGAACACAACTCACCTTACCCGGAGCATAGAAGGTCAGGTCAGGTCACCTGACCCCGAGCGACAGAGGGACAGGTCACCACAAACCCCACCTGACCCTGAGGAGACGGCGATTAGTCGCCACACACAGCAGCCCAACGAACCCAGGCTGACGCTGCACAAAGTGGGCCAGTATAGAACATCACGTGTGGCAGTATAGTGCCGAGTGCATCAGCAGGAATACACCAGCACACCCGGCTCAGGCGGCTGCGGCAGGCTCTGTGACACTGTCCACTGACCCGAGCACACGTCACTGCGGCCCGAGACATAAACGACGCCCCGCCCGCTGATCTCACCCGGGCCGGCATAACGTACCCCTGGGTTGCGCGCCAGCCAGTGATGCTCCGGGATGAGGCTCTCCTCGGTGCGCTGCCTCTTGCTGGGCGGCTCGTCCTCGCTGCTCATCATCATCGGCTCGGGTGCTGACATCTGCCGGGGTCAGCACGTTTGAGACAAGACGTCGACATCTGGCGTAACAACAGCCATTTTATGGTTGACACATTGGACTATATATCCAAAGCTATATATCTAATGTTGAATCCGAATTACAGCTGTTGAATTTGGTTGAAAGAGGTAATTATTTATATATGTGAAAAAGAAAAATATAAGCAAGCAATGTCTGAATACAATATCTACAACTAAGAAAAACCGGATGCAACCTGTATGGTCCTATCCTCTAACATGTAATGGGGAGGTTAAAAGAAGAACATTGGGTTCTTTTACGACGCATTCAACCACTAGGCCATATAGCGTCGCCAACATCTCACGCCGATTGGTCGCGGGAGGACTCGGTAATGCCGTCGGTTGTGAGATTCGAACCCACAATTTCGCGATCAAGAGTCAGACCAACTGAGCTACCGCGGCCCCCAATGGGGAGGTTATCCATGGGGTGGGGGTGGTGGGTGCATGCATCTTGCGCAGAAAACGATTGCCCGACACAGCGTGGCATGGTTGAGAAATTTCCGATCATGTCTGAAAGTTCACCAGAAACGAACATTTTAAGGTAATCTTGAACACCTGCTTGGTGTTAGCCCCCCCCCCTCCCCCTCCCTCCAGAAAGTGTAGACACGGTGTATCTATGACCTGGCAATGGCAAACACAGAACTGTTCAACGACAGAAACTCAACAAGACAGAGTTCGGACACTCACCACCTGCATGGGCGGGCCAGGATGCTGCATTGGCGGCATGAAGCCAGCAGGAACAGCCTGCATGAACATCGGCCGAGCAGGCACTGCAACGGAGTCACAAGATCAGATCAGGTCAGATCAGGTCCGGACGGAAACATGGGCCGAGCAGGCAATGCAAGACATACGTCACGTCACGTCACTTCAGGCTGGCGCGAAAACAAGCTCACGGGACAATTTGTAAGGCATATCGGTGAAGATAAAAGTGTCGGTCCATAGCAGATCTCACGCAGCTTGAGGTAGAGAGGTTGGTCAGTAGAGGCGCCAGGGAAGGAGGCCTTAGAAACATGGGAGGAAGTGTGGTAGGTAGGGTCACAGAGCGGCAGCTTCATCAGCAGAAACACGAGAAACATGAGAAACACGAGACCAAGATCAAGACAAAGACGGATATCGAGACCAAGATAGGGAGCGATATATATATATATATATATATAGATAAACGGATAGATATATACATAGATAGATATTTATATATATAGATAGATAGATAGCTATATAGAGATAGAGAGAAAAGGACAGAAAGAAGGACGAAAAGAAAGAGAGTAAGAAAGACGTTCTTGACAGCTGACACAGAAAGAGTGTTGATTGCTGAGACAGACAGCAGGACATTTGTTACATGAAATGAAAAGGAGAGAATAACGATAGCGTGCCAAGTGACAGATAAGATCTCACTGCACATGTGCTGCCTAACCCAACCACAGGCGGTTCTCGACACTGGCCCATTGTCCCTCTCCTTCCATAACATATCTTAAGTTGAATCATTGTCCCCTTCTCTTCTATAGCATGTCTTAATTTGAATCTCACAAATTACATCGCATAGCACAAACTGCATATTGACATTCCGTCACATTTCATTGCGCTCATTAATTCATTTAAAGCCGGTAACTTACCCATAGAAATTCCCCAGCTTGAGCACCGTGGATTACCTGGATGGCAATACGCACGACCAAAAATACAACACAAAGAAAAATAATATAGGAGTAACATAGCAGGATCTCTGTCGGTGTGATCACATAGACGTCGTAAACGGAGCTACACGTTCCGGAACGTACCCAGATGGTCCAAATGGCTGGCGTTTTCTCAAATAAGCCTGTCATGGCAAAACGTTTGCTCCGCAGCCAGAGTCCAGTGGACCCATCGTAACTGCCGACAGCCGGCGGAGGGGACGGGCCGTGTGGGGCAGCACTCACTGGCCATCATGGGCGGCCGCGGGGCCATCATCACACCCTGCGGCGCCATCTGCTGCGCCATCAGCGGCGGACGCAGCAGCAGCGGCGGCTGAGGCGCCGGCCGCAGCAGCGGCGGCTGCGGCACCTGCGGCGGCTCGGGCGGCTGCGGCGGCTGCGGCGTCTGCCTCAACAGCGGCGGCTGTGGCGGCTGTTTGGGCAGCATGCGCGGCGGCGGCGGCGGCGGTGGCGGCGGTGGCGGCGGCGGCGCGGGCGCCTGGGTCGGGGGCGGCGGCGGCGGAGCCGGGGCCTTGGGCGTGGGCGGCAGCGGTGGGGGTGGCGGCGGCGGCGGGTGCCGGTCGCGCTCGTCTCGGTCGCGCTCGTCGCGGTCCCGGTCGCGCCGCTCGCCACGCCGGTCGCGGCCCGTCTTCTTGGGCCCGATGCGCTCGCTCTCCTCAAGCAGACCCTTGGCCTTGTGGATGTGACTGATCTGGTCGTCGAGTGTGACGTTGGCGCGCGCGGCACGAGACGCGCCGCCCACGCTGGACTTGTGGCCGTCCCAGATGCTCTGCACAAGCACACGGATCGGTCAGTCAGGAGATATCAGTAGGTAGCAGCAGTCAGTTAGCATATATCAGCAGGTAGCGGCAGTCAGCTAACAGATATCAGCAGGTAGCGGCAGTCAGTCAACATATATCAGCAGGTATCAGCAATTAGTCAGCAGGCGTGAAAACGTCAGGTTTGGATGCCGATAATTTAGGCAGGACACTCAATTTTACTCAGCAAACGCTCACGTCGAGTCGTAAGGTTCAGTACGAGCTTAGTGTCACTGAGCACGTGCTACATGGAAGTCACCCACTAACCGATATCAAACAGGCATTTACCAATGGGTTTATACCTAACAATAATTACCTGGTTTAGACATTTACCCATTACCACATATTTTGACAAATCCATCACGCCAAACTGAATTGCCGTGTCGATAACCCCCCCCCCACTTACAACATGACTCTATTGTTAGCTGAGCACCCGACTGAACACTGAATGTGATTGTGTGACCACAGGAGTGTGACTGGAGCCAAACGTGTTTGCACGCCCACAGCGCCTGACAGCCCATATAATCGGAGACTTGTTGGTGAAACGAACAGCAGTTGTGTTGGTACAGTCAACATGCAACACTACGGTAGGACTTGGACGTGACGTTTTCAGAACAGTCATAGCAGCTGCTGTAGACTCCTCGCAAACCAGATGGTCAATGCGGAAGTTCGAGGATAACAAAACATTCTTCGGGCGTCAACTTAGTGGGTGATCGTTAGTATACAATTTCTACTTCACGAGCATAAACCAGGGTTATGACCTACCCATTCGGTTCATAGAACAATGACTGGCTGAGCCAGAGCAGTTATTTTCTTTGTATCAACCACTCTTCACGATACCTTCCCCACCCTCAATTTAATTTCCCTAACCCCCTCCCCAAACAAAATTCATGGTAAGCAGCGTGTGGAATTCGGCAATGTTCAGTAGCATGATCAAGGGAAGTTAAATATTTCCTATGTTTTGTTCTGATGCAAGTAACTTCCGATGCATGGTATACCCGATGCCAGTTAGCTTATGATACACATTTCCGATGCAAGTTAACTTCCGATGCATGGTATCCCCGATGCCAGTTAATTTCCGATGTATGTTATCTCCCGACGCCAGTTAACTTTTGATACACATTTCCGATGCAAGTTGGCCTCCGATTGAAGCTAACCCCCGATGGTCTACTTTCGTCGAATGGCCAATTTCGGAATCCTGAGGTGGCGAGCATTTACGAACATCTAACTTCCAATATTGCTCGCGATATTCGACGAAGCAGAAAATTCCACACGCAATTCGATCACGAGAGACGAAGACACGGTCTGCCGATCTGTGTCTGTCTGTTGGAATCGGAATTGGAGTTTAGGGGTGCATCGACTGCCAAGGTCATTTTGCTGTGTCTGTCTGTCTGTGTCTGTCCGTCCTTGTCTGTCTGTCTGTGTCTGTCCGTCTGTCTGTCCGTCTGTCTGTCCGTCCGTGTCTGTCCGTCTGTGTCTGTCCGTCTGTGTCTGTCCGTCTGTGTCTGTCCGTCTGTGTCTGTCTGTCTGTGTCTGTCCGTCTGTGTCTGTCCGTCTGTCTGTCCGTCTGTGTCTGTCTGTCCGTCCGTGTTTGTGTGCCTATGTCTGTCCGTCCGTGTGTCTGTCTATGTCCGTCCGTCCGTCTGTGTTTGCATGTCTGTGTCTGTCTGTCTACATCTGCCTGCCTGTATGTCTGTGTCTGCCTATGTCTGTCTGTCTATCTATCTGTGTGTCTGTCTGTCTGTCTGTCTGTATGTATGTCTTACTCTCTTACTCTCTCTCTCTCGCAATATATTTCCGAATGGTTTCTTAGTGGCTTTCACTCCGTACCGAACTGTTGTACGCTTTTAATTTAATAGCATAATCTAATGCGGCATAATTCACCATATTTTCGCGCTTAACGAATGAGGTTTATGATGAAATACTGGCGCCGACGTATATATTTCTGGCACTCGCCATTCCTTTCACATTTCGGTCATCCACCACATACGTTTACATATTTAATCATTGTAGCATTCTTCTAACTTTCATATCTTGTTCTCATGTTCGCTCCAAGTGTGTGTGTGCATGTGTGTTAATTGTTATCTTCAAATGCGCCTTCAGCATCGCAAGGCTGAATATCTTCCAGTTGTGCTTTTAGTGACCAGACTTGGCCTGTGAATGAAAATGGGGTGACGATTGCTTAATTAAAACGAACTAATTACATTTATGGAATGAAACTCAGGCATTCAAGGCCGAGTAGCACCGTGCAAAAGGACACGCATCTGGTTATCGGGGCCTCGCGTGACATTAAGACGCACAGACTGCGGTGGTCACATCACATACATAAAGGCTACATGCTGCCAATGTTTCTAGCAATTCCGAACTAAGTCTTACTTCAATACAAATCATACGAGAAGAGTTCGTCGTTCTGAAGATGTCAAAAACGCCACTAACTTCTACAACAAAACATAAAAAGCCAGATTTAGGTGACCATTTTTTAAAGAAGCTAACGTTTTGAAGTTGCTATATTCAGAATACACGACATCCAGGTATTTTGCGGGGCTTATTTGACGCTTCTGCCATGGTTTCACTTTTGCTGAAGCAAAATCATGTGGCACGTGGGAAGGTCAAATGCACCTTTCAAGAGAACAGCTGGAGCTTTGCTTGCAATGTACGTATCAAAAATAGCATTGCTCCAAGATTTCGCCAGAACACTTACCCACAAGTGGGACAGATACAATCGAGGCAAATCAAGAGAAAGGGGAGCAATTATCCCTCATAAGCACATAGCAGCGACATGTTAAGTCCACCCGACCACCGGTTGACCTCAGCAGGGCCAGTTGATCATCACTACCGTCGTAATCTGGACAAGCAATCCGACGAGATCGATCAGATAGTCTTTCTGCAAATTGCATCGATACGTTATTGGCTCAGAACAGTCGCATTTTCCACGTACCCTGCCATCTGGACGCAAACGCTTTCGCCCACGACTTTCCTACATCCTGTCCCTCTGCACGATTGGAAAATAAACGTTGAAGTCGTGAGGGCAGGACACCTACACAGCTGGAGCTTTGCTTGCAATGCACTTCGCAAAACTAGTATTGTTACAAGATTTCGACAGAACACTTATTCGCAAATGGGATAGATACAATCGGGGAAAAATGCACGTTACCAGCAGGCCATAGGCTACGTCCACACGACACCAAGTATAACACCTTTAAATCGTGAGGCCAACAGGCGTTGACCTTCACGAACGTGTCGCGCATGCTGACAGCACTGGAAGATATCCGCCTCAAGCAATGCACTTATTGCACGAACTTCTCACTTACACGCTCGATCGTTCCCTCTTCCTAATCACCTCCGTCCCTCCACGCTCCCTGATCTCACGCTCTAGGCGTTTGACCTGATTTCGTGACGCCCTGTCCTCTGACCTTATCGTCTGTACGCTTCTCTTCCTCTCCGATTTTTTTGCCGATGATGGTCTCCTCGTCGCCGGCGCCGAAAATGTCTGTTCTCCGCTCGGCTAGGTTTTGCAGATGTGAGCCGATGTCGCCACCTGACAGACCATAGCGGGTTATTCATTATCGTGGGTTATACAAATGCAGATACAGGCGGCACAATTAATTGGATGTTGATCGTACATCTCCACACAAACGAACCAACGAAAGACCGAACGAACGAACGGACAAATGGAGGAGACGAGTGGTCTAGGGGTAAGATGCTCGTCTCGCAATCGAAAGATTGTGGGTTCGAATCTCACCTGTCGCTACTCTTCGCCCGCGATCAATCGGCGTGAGAGATTGGCGACTCTATATGAATCAGCGGTCGACGTGTCGTAAAACCAATAACCAACCAACGGACAAATGGACGAACAAATAAACGAACGAGAGAGCGAGAGCGCGAAGCAGCCAACCCACCCACCCCAGCCGGGCCCTCACCGGTGGCGAACACGGTCTCCTGGTTGACCTTCTCGTTGAGCTGCCGGTCGCGCTGTTCCACCCAGCGTGGGTCGAGGAGGCCGATGCGCATGTGCTCGGCCACCTGGTTGGCCGGGATGCGCTCGCCCGTGATCGGCGAGATCAGGAACTGATCGGGCGCCGGGGCGCGCGACGGCTTGGTCACAGCTGGCGACATACGGGTGTGAGAGTCTCTCAGCGAATCAGCGGCAGGGCGCGGCGGCCGGCAGGAGCAGGACAGTGAAGCGGCCACGTGGGCTGCCTGGAGGCCAGTGGAGAACCAGAGGAGAGGCAGGTCGGGCGTGGAGATAGGGCGTGGAGATCGGGCGTGGAGATCGGGCGTGGAGGTCGGGCGTGGAGGTTGGGCAGGGCGGCCGGGTGGACATCGGGCGTAGAGATCCGGCGTAGAGATCTGGCGTCGATATCGGGCGTAGAGATCGGGCATGGAGGTCGGGCGGGGAGGCCGGAAGGGGAGGTCGGACGGGGAAGTCGGATGGGGAGGTCGGATTGAGAGGCCAGGTGGAACAGTTTGGGGAAGCGGAGTGGTCAACACGTCATTGCGATAACACGGGCGTCACTTTGCAACGGACCGCGCAAGACAGACTGGCAATCGTGACAGACTGGCAATCGTGACAGACTGACAATCATGACAGACTGGCAAACATGACAGACTGGCAATCATGAGAGACTGGCTATCGTGACAGACTGGCAATCATGACATACTGGCTATCGTGACGGACTGGCAAAGCATTCACAGCAGCCATGACCATCCATCCAGTGCTTGTGTAGATGATATCCTGTTCTATAATGGTGCATAAGCATGCCTCGCATAAACATGGTTAAACACTTAATCCAGTCCTTTTCAATCCTGCATTCACCTAAAAACGACATCTCGAAATCTTTGCAGTGGGTTGGTATGACATCATCAGTGAGTGTCGAGTCAATTGAACCCAAATGACATACATTGGCTAGGACAGTTGTGCGCACCTTTCGGGTCATACTTCTTGATTACGACCTGGTCAAGCTTGGGCGGCAGAGGGGGTGGCGGCGGCTGCGCCTTGGGCGGTAGTGGCGGAGGCGGCGGAGGCTGCGGCCTCCGAGACTCCTCTGCCTCCTCGTCAGAGTCCTCCTCCATGTCTTGCACCTGCCGACGAAGCGGTCTTTGTCACGCACCGCAAAGACGATATCAGGCACACGGAGGGCAAACCAGTCCCTTAACACGCGCGCCGGAGGGCCTCTCACATGGCGCGGCACGGATGGAGGGGGCGGATTCGCCCCCCCCCGCCCCATGACCTCGGGAACTACTAAAGCTTAGAAGCACGGAGATCGGCCGGCACACCGCACCGCCGCGCTGACGAAACATGTGTCATCTTGAACGCTCGGCGACCGGGAGGCCGGCCAGTGGTCAGTCGGCCGACTTTGCACCCCCGCAGTTCCCATTTTTAACCTCCGAAAATTGCATAGAATGCACTTGTAAATTTTCTCATTCGCAATATTTCATTACAATATCCCTGCCCATTTATTATCGTCTAAAAACAGGGGAGGTGGGCGGATTTAACACCTTCCATATTAACCCATGATTAAAGCCTATTTAGCGTTGATTCCAGACAGGTATATCAATTTATATATCACAAGATACCACAATATCACACAATTCACCAAATCAGCACACTAAAACCCTAATAATCATCATCACCAAATCGGTTTAGCTCGACGAACAGCACTAACAACAAAGACAAAAAGCACGACAAAAACAAACTCAATTCCCTTGGATGATTTGCCACTGAATTTTGAGACAATCGCACCTCAAGAAAGTACGTGACCAAGTTTCATTCGCCAACGCCCTACAGCTACCGCGCCCCGACGAAGCCATCTCCGACTGACCTGAGTATTATCGGTGACGCCGACCGTCGCCGGCGGCTGCGGTTGCGACTCCGGCTCCGGCTCAGCCAATGGCTCCGGCTCTGGCTCCGGTTCCGCCACGGGCTCCGGCTCCAACTCCTCCTCGGACTCGGACTCGGAGCTCTCCTCGGGCTCGGGCTCGGGCTCCGGCTCGGCGTCCTCCTCCTCATCCGACATCTGCATCTCCTCGCCGTCGTCTATGCGCTCCTGCGACCGGCGGCGTCCACCGGTCAGACGACGGCGTCACGTGCGTCACCATGCCACGCCAACCCCGCCCATCGCAGAGTGCCGGTGACTGGCAGTCGAACTGGCTGCCGACCACACTCCCAGCTGCTCACACAATGTGTCGCGCTAATCGGTCAGATTAGTGCCAAATTAAAAATAATGTATCGTATCCATGGACCCCCCCCCCCCCCAAAAAAAAAAAAAAAAAAAACGTATCGGCCATGGATACGAACTTCAACCGCTGGAACGGTCACCTTTACTTCAGTGCAGCTCGACTACATCCGCACCAGCGTGCATCGCGGAAGGACCCGCCAAGCACACACGCCTGTCTGTCTGTCTGTCTGTCTGTCAGCCTCCAGCATCAGCGGCAAGGACGTGCTTGCTGAACGACCACCCACACTACCTCCGTCAGATCCCTCATCCTGCTCGTCCCCGGCACTTCCGCCTCCCGAGCCGCCAGTCTCCATCCCCACCAACCTCCCACCGTCCCACACCAGAGCGTGCCACCACCGAGCCGCAGCGAGCCACCGACCTGCATCAGCACGCGCTGGCCGACTTGGGCGGGCGTGGTCGGCGGCGGAAACTGGCCCTGCTCCCACGGCTGGTAGTCGACCGTCTCCACCACCACGAAGTCGTGCCACTCGATCTGCGCGTACGAGATGCGCTCCCGCTCGACGGCCTCCTCCTCGCGCCGCCGGCGCGCCTCCTGCAGCCGGTCCCACTCGACCCGGTAGCGCACGCGGTCCAGCACCTGCGCCGGCGACTCGCACTCGGCGTCCAGCTTCGACATCAGGTCCTTGGGCGGGATCAGCACCTGACCGGGCGGTGAGCGCGAGCCGTCAGTCACGTGATGATTCACACAACACCGGTGATATGTAGGTTGGTGATGGGGTAGAGTGAGGTTGGTTGATTACTATATTTACTGTTTGAGCTGAAGGACGGATGAGCTGCAGGTGGCTCTACATATTCAGAATATGTGCATAATCCAATTAAACCACAGGATATACGACACATCGGCTAAAAGGAATGCACAAAACATTCCACATTAATTTTGAGCAATTTGTCTGCACTAAAAACGAACGTTTGTCTCCATCTTCAGAAGTATTTTGTTCTGAATAAAACAACGTTCCTAAAAAGGTTCCCACATTACAACGAATAGCATAGGAATACGAGGCATAGAGGATGGGGGCAGAGACACAGCGAATCATGGTAATGCACGTTTTGTTTAGAGTAGCCCGGTCTGCACCCCAGTATCGACCAGAGATTCAGCGCAGGAGAATCACGCGCTTAGCGCAGCGCTGTTTAACATAGGCAACATGAGGGTTTAAATATTCCTTTATCTAGGACTACTTCCATGCAGGTGAAAGTGCCTTGGTGGGTGATAATTTGGTCACCGCAGCGTAACGGTAGATTGGGTGGAATATATGTGGCAAGCCGAGAGAAAAGCATTGTGGTGACTTCGTGGACGAGATCTGGAGTCTCCTGAGGGAGCACCAAAAACAACAAAAACAGTATAATTCACGACGAGCTGCATGAAGTGATTCACTTTTTCTGCCGATGGGTGAGTGCAGCAAATAGCCGAATCATCGGCGTAAACGGAATGCTTCCCTGACAAGCCGACAGAGTAATTAAGATGTCAGGATTATCGTAGGTATTTTCGGGGCAAGCTGGAGCCGATAAACAACACGAGGAGTGAAATCGTTGTATATATTCTAGATGTAATGCAACAGTGGTCTTGCCAACGCCAGCTCAGCTACCTTGTGGTGTCAATTTATTTCGCATTAAGGTGGCAGTGTCCATTGGTACTCAGCCAGAAATAAACAAATCGACTGCTCCGAGTAGTTACTGCAAAACATCGCAGTGCATCAAGTTGTTCGGGCTTAGACCAAGCGCAGACATGAGATACCCATGATCTAACGGGTCTCACCACCCGAAACACAACAGTTTTCCCCATGCATTAGCTTCGAGTCGCGTGCGCGAGGCGAGAAAAGGGCACCCGGCGGCTGGAGCGCAGGGTCCGACGCGGACCGATCCGCCGCCGTTGCCTGTCAAGCCTGTCGTGGTGTGCTCAGAGTCGACAAACGGCACAGCTCGCTCCGTCACGATGAGGTGACGGAGCGGTGACACGGGTCAGAGGTGCACCGCAGGCGGAGGCCGCGGCCCAGCCAACAGGATGGCTCAATTGCCAGGACGACCGACACATGGCCACCGGCAGCCGCCGTCGGTGCCAGGACGACCGACACATGGCCACCGGCAGCCGCCGTCGGTGCCAGGACGACCGATACATGGCCACCGGCAGCCGCCGTCGGTGCCAGGACGACCGACACATGGCCACCGGCAGCCGCCGTCGGTGCCAGGACGACCGATACATGGCCACCGGCAGCCGCCGTCGGTGCCAGGACGACCGACACATGGCCACCGGCAGCCGCCGTCGGTGCCAGGACGACCGACACATGGCCACCGGCAGCCGCCGTCGGTGCCAGGACGACCGACACATGGCCACCGGCAGCCGCCGTCGGTGCCGTCTTTTCTGGACAATCCAGCGCCCATGCCCGCAGCTGCACGCTCCGGAGGCTCGGGGCACCCAGGTGCGGGATTGAAAAAAGAGAACATTTGGCTCTTTTGCGACGCACTTGACTGCTGGACCACACATCGTCGCCAGCCTCTCACGCCGATTGGTCTCGCGTGGACACCGGTTGCCGGATTTGAACCCACGATCTTACGACCAAGTGTTTAACGCCCTACCAACTTAGCTGCCGCGGCCCCCGTACGGGTCCGAGCGGACTGGTCGCAGCTCGTATGTGGCCATTGAGTGTCTGGTGGCCACCGCTACCTGGACCCTCGAGGAGACTTCAACTCAGCGCTAACCGTTGGACATCGACCGTGAGAATGTCATGGGATCGCCCCACTGGTAGCGTTCGAAAAAAAAAACACCAATGAACTTGTGCCAAGTATCCGGACCAACCAGAGCAGATGGTGTCCAATACACTACTGTTCATTGTTCCATTTTTGCCATGTCCACGTACTCGGATATGCTACACACATGGCAAAGAACGTTTTGGACTTCGCGAAATGCAACAATCAACATCTCTGAGTATGGTAGGCCCAATATGAGCCGCGTCATGCCTAGACGGCCAGTACCTGCTGCTGCACACCCAACAATGGCAATGCCAGTGACAGATGCGGCGACTTGGAGGAAGAAGTGCAGTGACTGGAATAATTCATACTAAACACAGGCCCTCGGTAAACAGGTGGGGCTCTCAAATTTGTTCCCACGGACAGCCATGGCAATAAGAACCCAATGTATCCTGATTTGCTGACTGTTTAAACTTACGGGCGCTTTAACTGGAATGGTTTTGGGCTATGTGGAAGGTTATTTCTAAGTTGTGACCCAGCAAATTAGCTTAACTCCTAGGTCATTACACTGAGGAATTGATTATTCACATCCAGAAGTGGAAGACGAGCATATGGCACGGCACGTGATGTCTGGTATGAAGTGAAGGAAACACTTCGATAACGATATCTGAAGTGAATGACAAGCGTGTGGCACGGCACATGTCTGGTGTGAAGCGAAAGAGACACCTCGATAACGATGTCTGGAGTGTATAACACGCGTGTGGCACGGCACGTGCTGTCTGGCATGAAGCGAAAGAGACACCTCGATAACGATGTCTGGAGTGTATAACACGCGTGTGGCACGGCACGTGCTGTCTGGCATGAAGCGAAGGGGACACCTCGATAACGATGCATGAACTGCCGCCTCACACATCACCGAGCGAAAGCGGCTGCGCAGACCCCAACTACCACCTCCCATCTGGTCGACGAGAACAGGGAAGGCAGTAGGTGTGCGGCGGACGGACAGCGATGAGCGGCATCGGAATACAATTGCTTATGCTCACCACATAGGAAGTAGAGAATCAAGGGCGCTTGATCGCATGTGCTTGAGTGCGGCAACAAGAAGCATGATTATGTATGAAGATGACATTGATCATTACCTCCTCGTTCATGTTAGAAAAATTGCCAACAACTACTTTGGTTGGTTGGTTGGTTATTGGTTTTACGACACGTCGACCATTGAGTCATATAGCGTCGCCAATCTATCACGCCGATTGGTCGCGGGCGAAGAGTAGCGACAGGTGAGACTCGAACCCACAATCTTTCGATTGCGAGACGAGCATCTTACCCCTAGACCACTCGTCCCCCCAACAACTACCTTATTTTATAGTGATTAAGCTTTCGTGCACGGCACTTCACCGGGATCACCAATCGTAAAGAACACTCCGACGTTCGTGATTTATTTTGAATGCGAATACTCAATTCGTTAGCGGAATAAGCCAGGAGTTGGATATCAATAGTTGCGTCACCAGCTACAGATATACGCTATATAGCCATTGTAGCTGAAGCGTTCTTAAACGCAAAAGCACCGTGCACTTTAACTACCTTAAAATAAAGAAGTCTTTCCCTCATTTTTCCAACTTCAACGAAGTCATTTAAAAGGTCCTCCTCATTTTGTCTCATCACAATAAACTGAAATTTCCACAGCAAATCCATACATTTCATGCTATTAAAATATTATTTGTATTTATGCTTGGAAACATTCGACATATTTCGCTAACACACTATCGGAAAAGAAAGGCACGGTGTAGTACGATTGCAGACCATCAATACACTGGCAGCATTTTGTGAGCCAATATAGGACACATCAGGTGTGTCAGCAGCATATGGTGGTACGAGATGCACATCGGCATCTCGTACCACCACATCTCGACCATTCACGTTCCGATCCACCCACTAACAAGCATGTTTGCCGAAGTGAGTTATAATTGCGGTCTATGTCACCACTGTACGTGCGGCACAGCTTTCAAAGCCGATAGGATTAGTCACACGATCACAGACAAGATAACTAACATTCCCTTCCAGTGCGCTGGCAGGACCTCGGAGAAGTCATGATGTGTGCTTCAATAAGGATCCACAGCTAATCTGCGCAGCACGGACTGGAAGCTGAGCGTCCAATCCGGGATGGGCATGTCAGTCGCATGAGGCGTGGACAGGGTTGGACAAATGGGTTGTTCCTGGATTGTTTGCAACCAGAACATTATCCCCACTAGAAAATCAGCTTCTTATATTTTCTTATCTTGAGGTTGAATGGTGCTGTTTAACGCCTACTTCCTCTGTGATAAAATGTTCAAGAGTTCAAGTTTGAACATGCAAACTGAAATTATGATGCCACACGTTTCACAAAATAATATCTCCATATTTGATTACTCACAAATTTTCCTCTCTATATCCAAATCACAAATTGAACCCTGGTCATGGATGCAGATTAATTTAAAGGATTATGAATGAAAGGAGCAACTGTCGTATTTTCTTCCAACGGACACCCTCAAAATCGTTGCATACATTAAACTACCAATGATAAGTGGGTACTAAATCATGTAAAACGTACTTAATGTAAGAGATGAATACCTGGCAATCGTTACCAGATGCATGCACAAGTGGATCTCGGGAGCCATAGGGGCCATACCCCCTGAACGGCCTGAAGGGGGCTATACTATATGTTGACCCCAAACGGAACTGTAAAATGGCCTCAAGGTAGCAGTTCGATGACACATACCAGGGAATATTTTAGAGAAAACAAATTTATAGATGGGACGGCTGCGACAAGATATGCACCGAAAGGAAGAACTTGGTCGGTATCGGCGAATTTGCTGGAAAGTGCATACATTTTACAATAACAAAAAAACTAGTGGTCCAACTAGATAACATGGCAAAATAAACCTTCATACATACGGCAATCTGTGGTCATCAAAATACCAGAAGCTGAATATGGAACGTTATCCAAAATAAAATGAAAACTAACTACATATGCATCTAAAGAACGCTTCGACAATCAAAAACCCTGCCTCGCCCGTACTGTCTATGAGTTCGATGAAACATTAAGAGTTCTTAAAAGTAGTGTAGTCGTATTTTTCTAGTTTTTGAAAATAGCATAGAGGAGACAGCGCCAATCGTGAGTAATAATTGCAACAAAACAAGACGCTTCTGCTCAAAGGTGAGGGAACAGGAGGGGCAGAGGGCCATGCCCCACGCAGTTCATGAAGCTTAACAATAATGCTATAGCGATTCATGGAAAGAATCAACTTCAAAGGGGTTTCCCCCTCCCCTCACACGCTTTGAGATGTTTCTACCCCTCTGCTTCTGTTGCTTGGAAAGCGTTCGCAGAAGATTGTCAGGCGTGGTGTTAGTATGTGCTAAGAACATAGTCAACCATGGCATCGGTCAATTACTTGCAAAACAAGGTAGCTATGAATGCAAAAAAATCCTTGGTCGCTGCCATGTTGTCGAGCTGGAGCAATATTGCACCGGGATCCCGAAAAATTGCGCTGACACCCCAAAATCTAACAGGGACCCCAAAAAGCCGTGCAGTGCAGCCAGCAGGGACCACGAAAATAAATCCTGGCCCGGAATATCTCTCTGGGGTCCCGAATACCGCACCAGAGATCCTCAGAATTCAGTAGGGCCATGGACAAGTGCGGGGGTAGAAATAATCGCGCCGGGTCCCAAAAAATCGCATCAGGGTCCAAACCTCGCGTCAGGCGCCCAGGCTCAGAAAAATCAAAAGAAGCCCAGAAAAAAAACGCATCGAGTCCAGAAAATTAGCGTCTGGGCCCGAAAACTCGCGCAAGGGCCAAGACTCGCGTCTGGGCCCGAAAAAGCATACCGAAGCTCCCAAAATGGCGCCAGGGCAGAAAAATTCCCCTCGGAAGCCATAAAAGATTGCATCGGGAACCACGAACAAACACAACGCTGCTCCAAAAATCACAACGGGACCCGAAAAAAAAATCGCGGACCCCGAAAAATTAAGCAGGTACGCCGAAAAATACAAACCAGGACAATCGCTCTGGAACTACACAATTGCGCCAGACTTCTAAAAATAACGCAGGGTCCCGAAAAACGTTCCCTGGGACCGGGACAAGTCGTGTCTGGCACCACAAATCATGCGGGACCCGGGAAAGCGACCAGTGCTCAGACAAATTATGAAGAGGTTTAGGAAAAATCGCGTCGAGCCCAGAAAACTGGCGCCGAAACCCAGGCAACTTGTGTCGGGGCATCGAAAATCGGCGCCTGGCCCACAAAAATCGCGCCGGCGACTCTAAAAATCGCACTGGATTACTCAATGAGCGGTAAGCTAAGGTAATCAGCTGCAGGCAATTCCCCTTTATCAAATGCTGCGGTATATAAATCGCATACAGTAGGCTCAGGCACAGTCGATACAGTAGGTGCAGGTACAGTGGGTACAGGACATTAAGTGCAAGTACAGTAGGTACAGGACATTAAGTGCAAGTACAGTAGGTACAGGTACAGTAGGGGATACATTACTTAGCGGCGACAGCCACCCCGCATCCCGCTCAGGCCACACGGGCGCCATGTTGCTTTGTTTCACTCCGGTCTCAACTCCACTACATGTCTTGCATTGCTCGAGGTCTGACATGTTCCTTTAAACCTCGAATACGCACTGTTTTAGCGATGACCTCAATCTTCACCATGACTGTAATTAATTTGAGCGTGTCAAACTGGACGCCACGAGGAAGAAAAACTGACCGGCAACCGGCCCAGTGGTATGTGTTGTATGGCCCAGTCCCATGTAAGCACAGCACAGCGCCGTCTGTAGGTGACGGGCAACTGATGTTGGTATCTGATTCTGAAATCGGATTCCAGGTGAACCTAAAAACCGTTCAGACACCGCCGCTTCCTTCTTAACGGAGCTCACCGTGAGACATCTACTAACGGAAGCCTTGGCATTTTTCAACACTAAATATGTCCATGTTGAGCTGCCAGAATTAGCCAATGACGATGAAGCATACGGATCAAAGTGAACATCACGTAAACATGCATTGGAATCGAAGAAACAAGTATGTTCAAGGCAGCTCACATCCCGCAACATTTCCGCTGCACCTAGTACTGGCATCCCTCTTTGTGGTGTGAATTATACGGTTTTTTATAAGTGAACTATCACAGACTACAAGTTACACTCGATTCGAAAAAAGCAAGAGCTACAGCGACGGCCGATGAACACAAGTCTAGTGTTTTTATCCTTTTTCAGTGGCGTAATGAGCGTACTCACTGACCTCACGAGGACCGATACAAATATCCAGATCAGCTCGCAGCCCAATTACAAACTTTCTTGATTTTTTGCCACGCAAAACATGACTTGCAATAGGGGACCTGGAGAGAACGAAGGCACGATCTGGATCGTCGGACGACCGAGACAAAATGACGTGTCATATCACGCTATCCCGACGAATTGACGTGGCATTTCACGTTATTCCGACAAATTGACGTGTTATGTCACGTTATTCCGACAAAATGACGTACCAATTCACGCCACTCCGACATGATGATTGAAGATGTTAAGCTCAAGATGTTGACAACGAAGTACTCAACAGTGCAGGGACCTTGGCCATTCGAAGCATTTTCGTCACGAAAACTGAAGAAGAACGGCAGGGACTTAGAGAGATTTGGCGGACTTGGCGGACTAAGCGATAGCTTGTCGTCCGATTGCACTTCAAGGTTGTTTTCCCTGACACATTACCCACCTTTTCTCCGGATACGCTCACAGCTATGCAGTGAATATAAAAACCTCATTATCAGCGGTGGGATTCAGAACCACAGATTACCTTGTGTATCAGCGGTACACAAGGTCACCAAACCCAGACATACTGGTCGAGCAAATCCCACCAAACTGCCTACCTACTTAGTAAGCGTCGCATGAGCATCTTGCAATCAATCAGCCAGGACCATCAGCATCCAATACTGGCCTTCGGCGCTTGCAGCAGCCACATAATCTACCGTGTTAGGGAATAGAGCTGCAGAGCAGCCACTGGCACAGCCGATGCTTCTGAAACCATGTGACCGGGTATTGTAGCATCAACCTCTCCACCTCCCACTCATTCCCAGGGACCGAGACAAGGAATGTTGCAATCCCAGGAATGAGCAGAATGAAGTAACGTCATCCTGGTTACCCCGCATTTAACGTTTCAATAAATCTTCCATCGCCTCCTTACTTGCATAGGCTAAATTGGCAGATACCAACGGACAACATACCGAAGACAGCAATCTCGGCACGAGTCACGAGCCTCACTCACTGCTGACCTCGTGTGCAGTGAGAGTGCCAATTCAGATGTCCTCGGACAAAGGCAACTTATCAATACGACACGACACGTCGCGGGCGGACAATTATCCCTGTTCCGCTGACTGGCAACGGATTCCCCGAATCCCCAGCGACGACGCCAAGAGCCCGTGGGCCCAGTCGGCGCATTTTCTCCCGACCGCAAGCTGCACACCCGCTGTCGCAGCTCGGCTCTAATCCATGCCGCTCGGCCTTTGCGGCATGTCAGCCGGGCGAGACGGCCAGTCCGGCGTTCGCAGGCGAGCCGACAGCACGCGGACAGCACGCCGACGCCGTCCCGCCACACAACGGTCTGACTCAGCAGACTCAGCAGACTCCACCGAGCGGTTGGCTGTCGCGCCACCATGACGGCTGCGGCGCGTGCGTGTGTGCTGTGCGTGTTGTGTGCGCTGTGCGTGCCGCTGGTGGCGGGCGGTGACTCGAGGCAGCGGCGAGGACCGGCCGGCGCTCCCGCCACGGCCGGCTCGTCAGCGTGTCCGCCCGGCCAGTTCGCCTGCGCCGACGGCCGCTGCGTCGACGCCGACTACCGGTGCGACGGCGAAGACGACTGCGGCGACGGCAGCGACGAGGCGGGCTGCGGCCGCGTCACGTGCGCCAGTGGCCTCTTCAAGTGCGCCGACAGCGGCGCCTGCCTGCGGCCGTGGCTGCAGTGCGACGGCGTGGCCGACTGCGCCGACGCCAGCGACGAGCGCGACTGCCAGCGGCTGTGCGCCGACGACACGTTCCACTGCGGCGCCAACGTGTGCATCGACCAGCGGCTGCTGTGCGACGGCGCCGCCGACTGCGCCGACGGCCGCGACGAGCGCGGCTGCCCGCTGTGCGCCGAGCGCCAGCTGCATTGCGACAACGACCTGTGCGTGCCGCACGAGTGGGTGTGCGACGGCAGCAACGACTGCCTCGACGGCAGCGACGAGACGGGCGCCGCGTGCGCGGCGCTTAACGTCAGCTGCGCCGACGGCCAGTTCCGCTGCGGCCGCTCGCAGCGCCGCTGCGTGCCCGAGTTCTTCGTCTGCGACAGCCACAACGACTGCTTCGACGGCAGCGACGAGACGGCCGAGGCGTGCGCCGCCAGCCGGCGCCGCGCGTCGTTGCCGTTCTGGTGCGGCGCCGGCACGCAGCCAGCCTACATCGCCGAGCGGTGGGTGTGCGACGGCGTCGAGCACTGTGAGGACGCCAGCGACGAGACGGCGGCTGCGTGCGCCGGCTCAAACTCGCCCTGCAACGACGACCAGCTGCGCTGCGACGGGCCCGAGCAGCGCTGCGTGCCGGCCTCCTCCATCTGCGACGGCTACGACGACTGCGTCGACGCCGCCGACGAGGCGGTCGACGCGTGCACGCGCTTCAACGTCAGCTGCGTGCCCGACCAGTTCAGCTGCCGGTCGGGCCGGCGCGCCTGCATCTGGAGCCAGTGGGTCTGCGACGGCGACGACGACTGCTCCGACGGCAGCGACGAGACGGCCGCCGCCTGCGTGTCGGTCGGAGCCGAGCCCTACACCAACAAGTTCGAATGCGTAGCCGTGGCCGGCCGAAACCTGACACGGGACGGCACGCCGCCGGCCCAGCCGCAGAGCCAGTTCATCTCCAAGCGGCAGGTGTGTGACCGGCGCAACGACTGCGCCGGCGGCGACGACGAGACGGCCGCCGCGTGCGACGTGCCGTGCGGCGCGCGCCAGTTCCGCTGCGCGTCCGGCTGGCCGCGCTGCGTGTCCGAGCTGCACGTGTGCGACGGCAACAACCACTGCCAGGACGGCAGCGACGAGACGTTCGCCGTCTGCGCCACCAGCGGCCACGCCTGCTACGAGGCGCAGTTCAGGTGCCGCTCGGCGCCCAAGACGTGCCTCCACCGGCAGATGGTGTGCGACGGCGACCCGGACTGCCCGGACGGCAGCGACGAGGCGCCGGCCGCCTGTCGCGCGCTCAACGTCACCTGCGGCGACGACCAGTTCCGCTGCAAACGCTCCTTCACGCGCTGCATCTCAAGCTTCTTCGTCTGCGATGGCCAGGACGACTGCAAGGACGGCAGCGACGAGGCGACCGAGCTGTGCGCCGCGCGTCGGAGCGCCGACGGCGGCCGGCCCGAATGCGCCGCCGGCCAGCTGGCCTGCGCCACCGGCCAGCCCGCCTGCGTGCCGGCCAGCCGCGTCTGCGACGGACGCTACGACTGCTACGACGGCACCGACGAGGCGAACCACCGGTGCGGCGGCCGCCGCAGCGCTACCTGCCTGACCAGCCAGTACCGCTGCGCCGGCTCTGGCGTCTGCATCTCCGACCTGTGGGTGTGCGACGGCGACGTCGACTGCCAGCACGGCGAGGACGAGCTGCCCGACGCGTGCAGCGCGGTCGGCATAGTCTGCGAGTCCAACCAGTTCCGCTGCACGTCGCCGCCGCTGCAGTGCGTCTCGCAGCTGCTCATGTGCGACGGCCACAACGACTGCGCCGACGGCAGCGACGAGGCGGGCGCCGCGTGCGGTCTGCTGCTGGTGGTGTGCGCCGCCGACCAGCATCGCTGCGGCTCAGCGCAGCCACGCTGCGTGCCGCACGACGACGTCTGCGACGGATACAACGACTGCGCCGACGCGTCCGACGAGGCGCCGGAGGTGTGCCAAGCCGTGCCACCACACGAGCCCAGACAGGCTCGGTCTGGCGTGCATGCCCCGCCGCACATACTCTCGTCATTCCTGTTCCGCTGAAGACTTCGTGGTCGTCGTCGTAGTATTTCCGCCATCTTGGTCAAATCGCAAAGCCGAGCAAATAACCGCAACTATTGGCGTGCTACTGGATGCATGAAAATGCAGGGCAGGTAGCCGGCCTAGTGACCTCTACTGTCCCACTCAAGGTGGAAATCACGCATTCCATTCCATCCCACGCGTGGTGGAAATCACCGGCAAATTTGTTAGGACAACTTTTAAAGTCGGTGTTCCAAAATAAAGTTGGTGTCGGTGTTACAAAAGTTCGTGAAAGAAGTGAAATATATGCATGTAATGTATTTATATAATGCAAGATTAGAGAAAGTCGGTGCTGCAGCCGACAAATTTCATGTTGAAGCTGCTACCTCTGCAATACCGATTTACCTACACTTGGATGTGAATTCGATACCGAAACTTTGACGGTTGTGAAACTTCCGGTTTTTTTTTGTTGTTCTCATGACGTTTTCTTGCTACAAAAAAAAACGAAACAGGGGACAAACGCTCCATGCCACGCCCCATGTCAAGCTTTTTTTATGCGACAAAGCCCATATATGGCCCTTTAGTGATAACATTTTCTGGGAAATACATAGAGCCGGGAACCTGTCATTTAATTTTCCTGGGCTTGCAATACGTTTTAGCATAATTCAGACGTTGCATATAGTTGGTATTGGTAGTGGTGGTGGTTATTGGTTTCATGACGCATCGACTGCCTTGGGTCATGTATCGTCATAAAATCGGATTAATATAAAGATCAGTCCAGATAGGGGTATGCGAAATATGATCCTGAGGGTTTATTAACCGATGGTCGATGCTCGATAAAGGATTCCGAGAAACAACAGCAAAATACGGAAACATGCCAACAGCGGCACAAACGATGCAAGACAAACGCAGCAGGAGAAAAACAATATAACAATTGACAGGGCATTGTATTTTACGCTAATCGATGGGTATGTTAACATCTCCAGCAAAATCAAATATTAGAGCGTTGGTAAACATTTCAACAGGATCTAAAACCGCTTTACGAAGCACTGTTGTATGGCCGCTGAAAGCTCAGTGATGCTTTTCAACTATGAAAGAAGTCGAAACCTTGAAACCGCTGGATATTTGTGGTTAGCTTTCCATAGATCGGTGTCCGTATGGGTTCGGTCGTCAAAGCTTGACCTCAAATGTTTGACCGTTGACAGCAGTCATTCCTATCGATGTCTGTACGTCCACACCAGCACATATTTTGGCTAGGTTATTTGGATTTTGGGGCGCACAGGCTTCCATGACCATCTAGAGCTCATTCAGCGATGAGCTTCCCAAACTGCACACTCCTATGTCTTGCAAGTTGGGCAGTATATTATGTTGCACATCCAGCATCGAGATATGTATCTGGTAGTGATTCACTACCTGGCATTGTTCTGTAAAACCAGTCATCCCAAGTCTTGCGTGCGCTGGTCCATATTTGTCCGATTGCGCCAACACTCACTGGGCCCGCAGTGTACCATATGTTATACTTCTTGCGCATATGATCAACTCGCGGGAGTATTCAAGGAGGTTCATGAGTGGTTGCACCGATCGACGTTTTTGGAACCTCCTGTGTACCTGTGCAGGGCCCGGCGAGCCCGGCGAGATTAGCACACGACTGGGACTGGAACGGCCGAGAACCGGAATTCACTTCTCGATGTCTCGCTTTTGCTGGTATTGTACTGAAGGTGCTCTATGTATTTCTTGCGTCTTTAATCTCAACTAGAACAACAACCCCGCCCATTTCATCTGAACAACACGAATTTGACCAAAAACGTTATTTCCGGCATTCCGAGACGGACAGTCCGACGAAAACATTCGGACGGACAGTCCGACGAAAACATTCGGACGGACAGTCCGACGAAAACATTCGGACGGACAGTCCGACGAAAACATTCGGACGGACAGTACGACGAAAACATTCGGACGGACAGTCCGACGAAAACATTCGGACGGACAGTCCGACGAAAACATTCGGACGGACAGTCCGACGAAAACATTCGGACGGACAGTCCGACGAAAACATTCGGACGGACAGTCCGACGAAAACATTCGGACGGACAGTACGACGAAAACATTCGGACGGACAGTCCGACGAAAACATTCGGACGGACAGTCCGACGAAAACATTCGGACGGACAGTCCGACGAAAACATTCGGACGGACAGTACGACGAAAACATTCGGACGGACAGTCCGACGAAAACATTCGGACGGACAGTCCGACGAAAACATTCGGACGGACAGTCCGACGAAAACATTCCGTTCCCAATTATCGTTATATCAGAGCTTCCCAGCTTCGTCAAATCAGCGCATCAGACCTGCTTCGTCTATTCCATTTCCCTTTTCATTAAGATCTTCGAGCTTCGCAGACTTTGTTTCTCTGGATCCTCGAAATTATTCGCTGTTTACTAAACTGCAGTGATACTTGTTGTCAATCAAATATTTGCTTAACAGACTACATACATTATGAACACTTGATACCTCGTTGTCTGATGCATCATCTTGTTCATTGGACGTAATACATTTGCATATAATGGCGCTCGGGACGCATGGCTCAAGCCTTGCGATGATAACCTTCGGGTCCTAACGCACTTTTTGGCTTCACCTGCCAACATTGATAACCAATAGTCACTTCTTCCTTGCTAAGTACGTGATTTCCAAACTTGTTTCTCTCCTATTACCAGAACACATCAGGCTAACCGCTGGGCTGTGTTCTGTGCTTGCCTGCTCCACTCGTGCTCCCACTGTTCCCGTGAAATACGTGGAAGGGGATTGGAATCAACTTCGGCGGATGTTCCGACGACAGTGGGAACCTTCCCTCTATTCCCACGGTCGTGCTGACACAGTTCGTGCTGGTTGAATACGGCGTCAAGAGAACGAGACAAAAGCCAAATACAAACGTGCCAGCGTGGTCAACAGACGCCCATCTGACAATCACTACCACCACGGTTGGTGTCATTCCATCCTGTTGGCAGATGAAGCTAAAAAGTACGTTAAGTCCCGAATGTTATCGCAAAGCTAGAGCCGAGCGTCCTGAGCGCCATTATATGCAAATGTATCACGCGAGGTAATGCAATTGGATAACCAGCGCTCAGACCATGTCGGGAAGCGCGAGCTCTACTATCCGACTGGCAAGGCAGGTGCAAGGAGAGCTGCGGGCTGTTTCCTTAGCAATACGCGTGCGGACATCGTCGAAAAAACGGTCAGCTTCGTGGCGAGCCAAGGGGACGAGTCACGCTGGCAAACCACCTCCGTATCGCGACGGAGGGTCGGTGGAGGTACGATGGGCCGGGTAGTGCTGACTTCGGCCGGAGCCAACCGCCGCCACATCTCGTCCTGCACCAGTGCCCACCTCCCGGAGACTCAGCAATTCTGCACCGCCACCGACAGGCCCAAAACGGTCTGGCCACACCGCAAACTGTTCATGCGGCGCCGCACTAATCCTTGAAGCCCGCAAACAAAGAAGTGACGAGTCACCGATTTCCTCACATGACAGGTGCCCAAGGTACCTCGGCCTCGGGGATCATCCAATTTCGATGATCATCTGATATAGGGGGACCACAATTACCCAGATGGGCCCCTGTGGCTCTTATTAAGCCTTAATACTTGACTTCATGACACAATACCTCAAAATCAAGAATTACCACGGATCATCTGAACTGCAGTTAGCCAATCCAGGAGCAGCTCATTTTCATGATGTAAGTAAAGAGCTTAGGAAATTATTCTTGCGCTTCAGTAGCCTGGCGAAATCCGGGCCATACCGAGCGGGGCTCGTTCATTATACTTTAGGGCCAATGAACAGTATCGTAAATAACTCCAGCTCAACGAGGTAATTTAAACCGAGAGGTTTGAGTGTCGCCAATGCACCGACAATACATCCAGAGAGACTCAGACAAGTCTCCAGGTTCCGTTGCACGCTTAATTTGAAGAACAAATCTGACCACAGCCTTGGGTTTCTCTTCGACACACGCACCAGTTCACGCCATGCAGTGTTACTACCCCAGCACACTGAATGATCGCGGGGCAGCAGAAATCCCATTCGGCACGTGAGATCTGAACACGACACCTTACAGTTACGAGGCAAGTGCCCTGCTCACTAGGCTATCTAACATAATGGGCGTGCCTCAAGGATATCTGCCGTGCACGTCACAGCCAATAATTATATATCCGGCAGCCAATATATCCCAATCTTTCATCCTAAACACGTGCCAGCGCGTGTGCATGATCTGTCACTGGCGTGCCTGCGCACCCGACTGGAACGTGCCGTCTACTGACATACACACGGCAACATCGGCCGGACAGGCAGGACGGGTTCGGCAGCGGTGGGCCGCTCTCCGGCGGGCGGCCGCTTGTGGTCGGCTCACGTGTGCTGACGACCCCGACACCCGACACAGAAAAACTGCCTCGACAGCCGACACTTTCAGTTACGGCACTCGTTGGCATTGGTGAGGCGAGTCAGACTTCACCAGAGGCCTGGGTGGCAGTGTGCTATGTTATAGCTGTTCCGTGGTTAATTTTTGTTTCGGAAGCTGCAGGTGAAAGGTCTACAAGATGTACAATATGACCAGAGCTCGAGGACACGGGAAGGTGCGGTGTGATCCAGTCTAAAGCGAATTGTTCAGTTATACGTGGTCGTGAATATATATCTCAATGTGGTTTATGGAAACTGGACCTTAAATTGTGCTGCATGGCTCCTGGCCAGCGTTGAAATCAACTCAAAAGTATAAAACTCGCAATTGTATTACTGTCACCTCTCTATTGCTTCATGGATAGGGACGAGCATAATGGAAACTCTTGACAATCTTCGGTAATTAAGAGATTTAAATGGCCAGTAATGAACGTGTCAGTACATTTCTGAGTCCTCCGTCACCTGCCACAAACCCCGCGCAGGGCAGATGTAAGCAGATCACACCTGCGGGTCGATCACTTCCACCCAGCGCATACTAATCTAGCTCCGCCAATTCGAACCCTGTGTACTGCTGGCCCGCACGGAACAGCATCAATGCATCACCCAGGCATAACGACGGATACATTGGTGTAGAGATTTAGATGACCAGTCACACATTCTTGACAACCCTCAGCAATCAAGAGATTTAGATGGCCAGTTAAGAACGAGTCAGCACATCATGTACTGCTCTAGTTCTGCCAACTCGAGCCGTGTGTACTGCTGACCCGCGCGGTACAATCTCAACACACCGCCTCGGCGTACGGACGCGGCTACCTTTGTGTACTGCTCCAGCAGCTTGGTGAAGTACTGGAAGAGCGAGTGCTGCGGCCGCAGGAAGTCGAACTGGTAGTTGCGCTGCTCGCGGTTCATCAGATTGGTGAGGAACTGGCGGCCGTTGCGCGCCACGAACTGGGCCGTCAGCTTGACGATGTCCCTGAGGTGGACACAGAGCAGCAGTTAGCCGCCTGTAGCTACAGTCTGGGTCTGCATGGCGTCACGCATAGCCAGGAGAGAGCAGCGAGTCGATAATTAAGCGGTGCGGCGCCAACTGCACGCACGGCGCCAACAGTACACACCCGGATATCGACACAACAGCCGGGCAAGTGAGACACAGTCTGGGAGACCCAGCATTAAAACAAACACAACCTGAGATAAACTTATTGCTAAGACGACACAACCTGAGACAGATTGCCTCCATTTTGATCAGCAGACCAGCTTGTACTTAATCGGCTTCGTATTTGGTCATTACGTCGGTCACCAGCACCACACACTGTGACACCCTAAGTGTGCTTCACAACGTTGCTGTGGAGGAGTGAACTGCACAAGCCATGTGTCGAGCTCACAGATTCGGCACGAACAACCCATCTGCGCAAACCAATCCACATAACCGAGGCCTGACATCACCACACAAACAATCCACATGCATCAAAAGCAGCCTCCACTTAAATAGCATGCACGAATTTCACGCTGACCAGGTGGAACAGAGATGCATAGCTTGGTGAAGAGAACAATGAACACCGCAGAATGCTCCACAAATGCAGCAACGCAGGGGTCGAGCGCTTTTTACTTACTTCGTATACCTAATGCACCCTAGTCCGCCCGTACGTTAGGTGGGTCAAAGTATCACGAACGGCCCTTTCCCCAAGTCACCACCCAGACGTGGTATGGCTGGCGATCCCCTCAACTCACCCTCAAGCACAGATCAAGTGGGACCACCCGTGCCGACCGTTTCTCCCCACCACCGCTCACAAATACTTAGCGAGTCGTCGGCGACCCCTTCTCCCCACCACCGCTCACAAATACTAAGTGAATAGTCGGTTAGTTAGTTATTTGGCCTTTAGGACGCGTCGACAACTGTGGTCATATTGTGCCTATGGGGAGTCGTCGGTGATCCCTTCTCCACGGCACAGATCGACGGGGCTTCGCTGCCGACTCCTTCAACTGGCCACCGCCTACAGACTGAAGAGGGACCGGCTGCGGCCCTCCGCCCACCACCACCACTCACAAGTCGACGGCCGAGATGGAGGGTGGGTCGGCGATGAACTCGTAGTCGGGCGGCGGCTCGGTCACCACCACGGTCACCTTCTCGGCGGCCGGGCGGAACATCTCCTGGCCGGCGCGCACCTGTGGCGCGCCCACCGCCGGCGTCGGCACGGCAGAGCCGGCCGGCACCGACGGCATCAGCGACAGCGGCACCAGCGGCTTCGAGATGCCCACCGGCTCTGTCGACGTGGTCACCGGTCACCAGTGAGCCATCGGTCACTGGTCAGTCATCGGTCACCAGTCACCAGTCGATCATCGGTCACCGATCGGTTATCAGTCAGACACCGGTCACCAGTTGGTCATCGGTCATCAGTCACCAGTCAGTCATCGGCAGCCATTCAGTCACCAGTCGGCAGTCGGTCATCACGTCTTCACCCCGCAGCTGTCGTAAGCAATGTCATTCGCATCGCCATCATCGCATCATCTGACGTCAAATCTGACCGGCTCTAACATGATCTACCTGATGAAAGATCCTAACATGACAAAGACACGACCATCAATTATTTATTAATCTGCGTATGTCAAAACAGGATTATCCCGAGGCTACTTATATCACGAGCAGACAGGTAGCACACATACCACTCATCTGCACATCACATGGCTACGGCATCAGGGAACAACACATGCATAGACATCATCGTGACAGAATGACATAGTTGCCTGCTCACATCACATCGGCACGGGGCTCTCTTCCGCCACCTTCTCCGCAACACTCACCGGCCTTGCCCTCCCTGATCTCCTCAACTCTGTGCTGGTAGTAGGCATGGTAGGGATCGCCTCCGTTCAGGAAGTTGAACTTGGGATTGTTCAGCTCGTTCTGACGAATACGGGACTCGAACTCGGGCCCGTTGCGCGCCACGAAGCTGGCCGTCTTGTCGACGATGTCTGCACGCGCGTGTCGCTAAGGAAACAGTCCGCAGCTCCCCCTGCACGTGCATTTCCGGTTGGATGGTAGAGCTCGCGCTCCCCGACATGGTCTGAGATGTCCAATTGCATCACCTCGTGTGATACATTTGCATATAATGGCGCTCAGGACGCTCGACTCTAGCTTTGCGATAACATTCGGGACTTAACGTACTTTTTAGCTTCATCTGCCAAGAGGATGAGATGATACCAACAGTGGTGGTAGCGATTGTCAGATGGGAGTCTGTTGACCACGCTGGCACGTTTGCCTTTGGCTTTTGTCTCGGCCTCCCGACGCCTTATCCACTCAGCACGAACTGTCAGCACGACCGTGGGAATAGAGGAAGGTTCCCACTGTCGTCGGAGCATACGCTGAAGTTGATTCCAATCCCCTTACACGTATTTCAAGGAAACAGCGGGAGCACGAGAGGGACAGGCACACACTGAGCAGAGTCTGGTGGTCTGAGGCTAGAGTCTGATGTGTTTTGGTACGAGGGGATAAACAGTTTTTTTCCGACGCAGATCTGAGAAAGGAGCAAAAACAGACAGGAACAGGGAGGAAGGAGAGCTGGGACAGTATATTTACGTCATTAAATTCCACCATTAATTTCGTATATGATATCATATACATCCCAGCTTAGCCCAGCTTTCAACCCACAGCATTTCTGTTCCCAGCAATAGCTAGTACAAGTCGACCAGCACAGCACATTTACGTATGATACATTCTACCACCATTCAAGTCCGCGAAACAGTCTCGGCGGTTCGAAGAAATGACATTCCGAAAATCCAAAATTTCCAGCCACATCATTTAAATTTCGTAGCATGTCATAACGGTGTTCGCTTAGAAGCGCGATTATGTCGTTAACAGCAGTGAATATTCTGTAGCCAACCATGAAAGCCACTTTTCAGCTAATCCAGCTGAGACCCTTCACGTCGTCTAATTAGCTTAATCGGAATATCCCAGCCAGATCCTATCTCTCGGATTCCAGTCTGCACGATTTTCTGACTGAGAAATCCCAGTAAGGCAACGGGTAAGGACTCTGGACGACAGTGATGTTTGGAAGGACTCTGGACAACGGGTAAGGACTCTGGACGACAGTGATGTTTGGAAGGACTCTGGACAACGGGTAAGGACTCTGGATGACAGTGATGTTTGGAAGGACTCTGGACAACGGGTAAGGACTCTGGACGACAGTGATGTTTGGAAGGACTCTGGACAACGGGTAAGGACTCTGGACGACAGTGATGTTTGGAAGGACTCTGGACAACGGGTAAGGACTCTGGACGACAGTGATGTTTGGAAGGACTCTGGACAACGGGTAAGGACTCTGGACGACAGTAATGTTTGGAAGGACTCTGGACAACGGGTAAGGACTCTGGACGACAGTGATGTTTGGAAGGACTCTGGACAACGGGTAAGGACTCTGGACGACAGTGATGTTTGGAAGCACCGGGATTTGGACGTGACACCCAACATTGCATGCACTGAAGTAGCAGGATTCGCTACTGAGAGACTATCTTGACAAACCGACATATGGGCAATCTCAAATCTGTCAACGCCATAATCTAGCACCACACCTTCAACGTGAATCATGCAATACACACCGGTGCGTGAGATGGATGACGAACAACGCCAGCAACGTCCCAAGGAGACTAACAATGGTTATTACACTGGCAATAAAGCTACAGCGGTGTTTCTCTCCGGAGCCCCGAATGTAGCTCGTGAGCGCGTGGTGCCCGTAGAAGCCAAAGGATACTTCTGACTTCTGGCGGCGGGTAGATGATGCCGACGACGCTCCTGGGCGGCTTCTGTTGCTGCTGCTGCTGCTGCTGCTGCAGCAGCTGCTGTTCGGCCTGTTCCTCGAGGTCATTGGCCGGTGTGGACGCAATGGCCAGCGGTGGCTCCGAGTGCGGCACATTCTCCAGGTCAATGGCCGGCGGCATCCCTGCAATCAGACAGCGGGACGTGTGAGAATGGCGGGACGAACCAGACCAACAGACGGATGACCACATGACTAAAGCGGGGAGATCTAGGCGGACAAAAAGACGGCCGCGTGCCTAAATTCACTTGACTAAATGCACCAGGTAATGCGAACGGACATACGGAGGACCACGTGACTAAAGCGAGGCAATGCATGCAGATATACGGAGGACCACGTGACTAAACGAAGCAATGCAGACGGACATACGGAGGACCATGGGACTAAAGAGAGGCGATCCATATCAACGGACGGACGATCATGTGATTAGAGCGTGATGGGCTAGACCACCAGGACGACCGCGTGACAATGACACCAGACATCTAGCTAGACCGATAGACGATCACGCTGGACAATGGCGGTCGAGGGGAGCAGGGCAAGTGAGGCGAATATCCAAGATATCTCACAGCAGTAATATTCATGTTTGTGCCCAATTAGTGCTCCAGACAAGCTGAACCTCAAGAACAATAATGCCCTTGGTAAAGCGCACCGCTAACCGCTCAAACTAAAGCCTTGACGTTATCTGAGCTGCTGAAGCATGCAATACAGAGGACCAAGGCCACCAATGCAAAAAGCACACCACTGTCAGCACAAAGATGCTGTTCCAGATCAACTCTTGGCAGTCATAATCACAGCTAGAGCCTCCTCACAATTTGGAGGGCCCCCTATCCCATGTTTACAAATCGCAACTCTCACAGCCCAGGATGGGGCCATTTTGACCCTCCAGCCCTTGATATTTTTATGAGTTAACACCTGAACCGTGCACGGTAGCGCTTTTACATTTGGCATCCCATCGGCATCCCCTCAGTCTCTTGGTTTGCGTGCATCGTATCAAAAATTGTGCTGTTTGCTTTTAAGACAGCGGCACTAGGGCTGGTCGACGGCCGGTCACAACTTCGTCTCAATATGGTTTTAGATGTATTTGTTACATTTGTAGAATCAAACCATACCAGATACAACCAAAAGTGAAATATGAGTGCATAAACAAATGATCAAAGAAGAAAGCAAAAATGCAGCATGTGACCTCAGGTCACACTTTGTATATTTGCTAGTTATCGGTGGAGGGAGTCTATTCTTTTGTCTATGGCATAGAAGCGCGGCCGAGCGGCCTGGCCCAGCACGAGCATCACGCTTTTGAAACAACAACTGTTTTTGATCCGATGTTTCGCGTTCTGATTTCTCCATCCAGTCACATATGCCCATTCAATTTTAATTTTTACTGATTTCTTCAAAATATTATTCAATTGAGCTTAGTCATTGTTCAGAGATTCACGACGGAAATTCGCCCGCGGGAAAATTTCACCACCAATTCACGGTAAAACACAACATTTTAAGCTCTAATTTCTCCCACTCAGAGTGGGATGTTCCCTTTACATTTTGAGATTTCCCAACTTCCATCACAATATATATCCTGAAGTGATCCGAACCATTGCTCTTAGAAAGCGATTTGCGGTGCCATTCGCATGTACAGTTCCAGCCATAGATCCAGCCGCAGATGTCGCACCACAGCCAGTGACTGCCATCGGTGCCCGGTGGGAAGTGGTAACGCCACTGATCAACATCCCGGACACTCGACTTCAGTCCCGAGTAGGGATGACGCTGTCGAGTTCTACTTTTAGTAATGACATTTTGTGAATGTGTTGCATGCAATGTCATTTTCCTCTGGGTGGGGATGGGGGTCGAGGCTTTACGACGCACTCAGCAGCTGAGGCCATATGGAGTCGCCTGCCTCCCACCCTGGCAAGAAGGATCGACACCGCGGGAAATCGAACTTTGTACCTCAGGCATGCCAGACGCTCAGCTAAACCACTGAGCTACCAACACCCTCATTTGAACTCTGTATGCTTGCTTGGATGCACGTGGCTATTAAAAAAAACAGGGAAGCGTCCATGAGTGGCTGACATACATGCAGCTTGGACTTCACCCATATTTTTAACACTTACCCTCGCTTGTCCAGCGACTCTATAGACGCTTTATACTGGTACAACAAACTTTGCATGGCCATTATATCTCGTTTCTTATGGTACATGGGCATGGTATGCCTTATGTTAGCTCAATTTCGACTTATCATTCGCTATTTCATATTCCTTTGGAGACTAGTTTGAGTACACCGCTCATATAACTTTATATCGAGGATTGGGTTGCAGCAGAAGCTATTGTCATTCGTTATGATGATTTAAAAAAATCAGTGTTTTGATTGATATATTCTGCTTTAATTGTTACAATGGCAACTACTGTTCCCACTTGCCATTTAAACGACGGAAAAATAATGCAATGTTGATATGCTTACCATCGTCAGCATCAAAATCATGAAAACATATAGTATTGCACAATTTCCTTCAGTCATCGATTACGAGCCTAACAATTATTTTCAGTGGCTGCGGTAGCTCAGTCGGTAGAATGACTCTTGATCGCAAGATTGCGAGTTCAAATCCCACAACCGGTGGGATTACTGAGTCCACCCACAATATGACATTGGCGATTACTGAGAATATCAACCTCCCATACTGCAGCGACGCTGTGACTCAGCAGCTGAATGTGCGTACAAGAACTCTTAAACCTTTCTTGATATTGCTTTGTAGCCATGAGGTTTTAAAACAACACTGATGTGGTTGAGCTTGTAATTCAAGCAATTACACACTCCTTTTAACATGGGTTAGTTCTTGTTAGCATGGAATGATGAGTTGGAAGTTGTCAGCCCAGGGTCGACTTTCTGCAAATCTACCCAGTGTTGTGCAACATCAGTCTTGGCGCTCTTAGCTGCAATTGAGCTGATTGTGTTTATATTTTGCTCAGTTTAACCAGATAGCCGATATTGCGACCATCAAATTATCTGTAACTCTGAGCTATATCTACCAGATCAGTCGCTATAGCTCAGTTCAAACGAAATGACCATCGAACAATTATGCGTTGCGCAAAGTGGTACCCAATACTAACCTAACTATGACATATTTTAACAGACAGTAAGCCAAAGCAGCACCCTGTGCCATTGGAAACGAGCAAATTTTACCTGCAAACCAAGATAAAATAAAATAAAGCACCGAGTCCGGCGGGATCCATGCATTTTTCCACTCTGCGCGGATATCCACAGAGCCGGCCATGCTACTACACTTAACGAACATATGACGAAAATATACCACTCTGCAGTTCACATGGATTCATAAAGTATGTGTTGAGTTTGCTCAGTAAATTCGCCGGGGACGCCTCATCAATGCGGAGACAGACTTCACATCTATCTGCATCAAGGTAATAACCGCGCTGAAGGTATCCTCCTATCCAGGAGCACCCGATAGAGCGATCCAAACAACTACCAGGTACAGCACCTGCAATATAATTGTAAAATTATCCAGGTATGCGATGAGTATGAAGAACTAGGTTTATTAGCCACGCAGCAGCATTGCCCGTGGTTGGATGAACATGCTAGACAACTACCTGAAACAATCCAATGCACATAGCTGGCACAATTGCAAGATATCAGTGTGCACAGATAATTCAAGCTAATGCAGCATACTTGCAGTACGAATAGGAAAGCATTCAGATAATTCGCAAACTCTAACCTCTAGTGACTGCCACTGAATCCTTGACATTAACCAGAAAACGTTCTCATCCTTGTGCAAACCCTGTATGCTTTGGTATGCTTGAATACTTGACATGGGCCAGTCCGTGCCATTAATCAAACTGACATGTAAACGGTCGTCCAGCAGGAATCTGCAATGACTCTGAAGTTACGACTTAGAACAGAAGGATTCCACGCATCGCTTGAGATCACCTGAAATCTCCAGATCACGATTGACATGTCTGACTAGTGTGCATGAGCTTGGATCTGGGAGTTACGAATGAACAATATCTCTAGCATGATCATCAGGCTGTTGCTCACAACATCCATGTGTGTTGCACACACGTCATGGCCTACATTATTTTCATCAGATTTTTACATTACTTCCTTTGTTGTACAGGCTTATTTTGAGATAAGGGATGCTTCGGTATCTATATTTCGTTCTTAGTTGCGGAATAAACCACCAGGACGCATTAAAAGTCCTCCAAGATGGGCAAGAAGACCCCCAGGATAAAGGGGGAGGCCCTTAAGACAGGGAATGATGTCCCAGTGTCAGATCAGGTCCCTAAGAGATGGGGCACATAGATTGACGATGAGGCCCCAGGATATTGGAGAAGGCCACCACGACGAAAAGGATGCCGCCGAGACGGATAAGAATCTGCCCAGGTTAGACTTCAGAGCCATGACAGGATGCCACTAATTTGGAAGAGGAGAGCCCTAGCGAAGAAGAGGAGTCCATCAAGATGCAAGATAGCATCCCTAAGCAAGGAAGAGGCTACAAATACAGGAGGCACCAAAACGTGAGAGGAGGCAGCAAATTTGGGAATGGAGGACCCAGGACTCAGGAGGAGTTCCCAATGATGGCAAAACGGCCCTCATAATAGACAGGGTATCCTCAATATGGGTAAGAAGATTCTACCAATGGCATTCATTTCTGAAAATTATTGAGGGAGCACAATACATGGAGGCAATGGACAGGAGGAAATGGAATCGGGGCAAACTCCATAGAGCCCCATATTAAATTGTGGGGGGGGGAGCAAAACCAACATTGAAGCATACAAAGCAACACAGATGGTCTCAAATAAAATGGGAGGAATAATGATTAATGCATTTTATTCCTACAACCTTGCTTTCTGTCATTACAGCCTACATGATTAGAGCTTCGCAGCTTCAATATCTGCTCAGTGACATCATTTACAAAATAATAAAGCACAGTGAAAACTACTGGCTTGAGGATATATAATTTGAAGGTCTTTGCACTATGTATGAATTACCATGTATGGCATTATTCAATGGTTGTTCTTGCTGTGAATTGATTCATCAATGATTCATTATTTCTGCCCAGAGGTGCAGCCAAGGAGGGGCCTGGCTCCCTTAGCAACCAAAAATACACTAGATCAGACAAGAAATTGATATTTTCACCACAAAAAACAGAAATTTCGGAGCACTAAGTATGCCAAGAACATCCTCTCCTTCCTCACATTTTTGGGTCAGGCTCCCTATTACAAAATCCTGGTTGTGCCACTGGTTTTGTTCATGTGCTAGGTAGCTTGCAACAGCACCACATCTTGTGAAAATAAATAAATACATGAGTTGGCAATCAGGAAACCAATTCAATCCACTTCTCATTATCATTTTCATGAGATTGTGCTCCTTGGACTATGGCATCAAGACATCAAGCTGGTGGGTTATGATATATGACATCAGGCTGGTGGGAATGACTAAAAATGGTGATGAATATAGCTGTATTCAGCTGGACGAGGACCTAAGGGGTACAGTGTTCTAATGGGATCAAAGGGCATGGTATGTAAGTGTAAGGCACCTACCTACTTAATGCATCTGGGGTCTGGGTATGCTACATTAGATCTACAATGGGAGGTGGTGAGCTGGTGGTCACCAGAGGCAAATGATTGGCATTATTGCATATTAAGGTGTTGTTACAAGACAAATTTTGCACACATTTTACCTCCATGGAGTAAACAAAGATATTTGGCTGTGCTAGGATAGGTTTTTGGGGGGTAAATTTGTGCTCAATGTACATCAGGCAAAAGCAAAGGCAATTGTCAGCACTGAGGTGCTTTAAGTTTGTGCAAAGGCAGCCTGAGAGAAGGACCGCCTATCCAGCCTGATACAGGTATAAACATTAAAGTCAAGATTATTTTCAGTTCAAGGATGTTGGTGTATGCAATGTGGAGCATGTTCTCCAACATACTACATTTTTTTTTAGAATGAACATATGTCTAATACTTTTGCTATATTTTTCAAACACATCACATGCTATTATGTTTTGACATTTATCCCATTTTGCTATGCACTGTAGTGTGCCCTACTGTACTGCATTCAATACTGTTATTCATGGATGTTCCATATGCTTCCATATCCATATGCTATTGTCCATATGCTGCCTTTTTAGCTTCATCATATTTTGCAACAAGGGGCAAACTCAAATTTTGCAGCTGAGGTGCATCATCAGTGTCCATCCTTTCAGTATGTCGCTAAATAGTCCTGTGAACATCCATTTATCTGTGGTCTCTGCATCATGCACAATAATGCAATTTTGAATTAATAAATGGATCCTGATTGGAAAGACATAGATCCACAAATGGTTAGTGTGCTTCTTGGCATCCAGACCTACAAAATATTGGCATGAATGATCAACTCTGGTCAAAGCACCCTAAAGTCCAAATAATAAACCAACATACCTACAAAGTATGGCAACCTGCTTGAGAAAGCTGACCAGGAGCAGAAAAATCCACACTGAAATGCATTAGGAGGGAAAAAATCTGCACCAGGGAGACTGAATAGGTATGCACAACAAATGAAGAAAAAAAACATGTGGCAGGAAAATCAAGAGGCTTAATGCAAGCACCTTTTCTACATAGACACATCTTTCACATTAAATCAATACAAAAATGCACATACAACATGATTAAAGTACAAATGGTATTATTGTGCTTTTAGGCAGAGTGGGAAACTTACTTTCCGGGTTGGGAGTCAGTGCATACCACTTCTTCCGGAGTGCATTTGCATGGACATTAATTTTTTATGCATGGAATCTGTTTACCAGTAACCGACCAGAAAAGCCTATGTAATCAGTAGCTACATAACATGCATAAGTAATATGCATTCTCATTTTTGGTAAAATCAAATGTCAAAACATAGGAACAAAGAAGTGAACAATGGATGGCAACATCCAGCAGTGACTCATAATAATCAGCACTGTTTCGTCTCTCATAACTCACAGGAGCAATGCACTTTCATTCACTGTTGGTCTAGTACAAGGCTAGCCATATGAAAAACAAACAAAAATACTACACACTTCACCCTCAGCTCAGAGCGCATACCTACCTACTCAGCCAATTTCCTATGTAATACGAATGCAACTCCGCTACTGCACATGCCAAAGTTTGATGTGATCAAAGCAAAGGATCAGTCAAGGTCTTGTGTTTGCAGTATGACACTGTTAACCATGTGTTCAAAGTTGCTAATGGTTGTCATTTAAAAATACCTTGCATTGATTGGTTGACAGACAAATTTCAGAACAGAAAACGCTAATGCAGCCAATCCGGATCGGTAGCCTCTGGGATTCCGGAGGACGTCTCTTAAAACTGTCAAATTTTCCCACTATATGGGTGGCAAGAACACAGGTTTTCTGAGATGTGGCTCCAGAGCTTGAGGACATTTGCACCATCTTGCAAGTACTGTTGGCACATTGTTGTCAGCAATTCCAGTGGTTAAGATTGATGGAGTGTGTGAAGCTGTGGTCCGGCTACTGGCTGCTACAAAAAGTGGTTAGCTTGAGTGGTGACCATAAGTGGAATAACCAGCATTTTTTTAGTGTCGTTCTGTGTTTGTATTTATTGATATCTTTGTTCCCACATTTGTGTTGGAGTACATGTGAAGCCCATCCTATCCAGTATGAACCTGGAGTACAAAAATGTTTTCAGAGATAAAGTCTCTTAAGAAGTGCCTTAATTCCTACCCTGCTTTTAGGTGGTAACAAGAAAAGTTTTACACACATTTGCCTCCATAAAGGAAACAAATGGGTTAGGTTTGGCTAGGTTAGTTTATGTTTTTAAGTTTGAATTTGCTTAAAGCACATTTTTCACAAAATTCAACCTTTGGATTTTTTTCTTGAAAAGTAGCTTATTTTAGGCTAGGTTAGGGGTATAATTGGAGATCAGGGTAAATTTTGATTCTTTGGAATTTTTATTTTGAATACAGAGTACTTTAACATAAAAATGACTGGGCGCTAAATTATCGGTATTTCTGTCTTAAAGGGTGTTTTTGGAATTTTCGGATTTTTGTCCCGGAATATAATGTTTATTAATGTGATTCAGAAGATGCGATCATTCGTTTTCTCCGTAAATGCTTACGTCTCGGTTAATCTTAGCGATAATATATATAATGCGCCATATATGCCACACTGCTGTTGTTTGTTGCATAATTTATCCACCCCTCACCTGGCACTTCTCAGACGTGATTAAAGGTACATTCAACACTTCACGCAGTTGATTCAACACTTTTTCACGTCGAAAATGCTTAATTTCCGCCTCTTTGCCACATAGATGACACCACCACTATTTCACCGCAATGCCGAAAGAAAACTAAGCAGAGCACGGCTTGCGGCCGTGATGTACGGATGACGTCACGATAAATATTACGCTTGTTTTTAAATTATAATATATGAGTTTATATTAGTTTAGATAAGAGTAGATTGTATTACATTAGGTTAGGTTTTCCTATTTAATTATTAATTATCATACTGCTTGTTGGAAGTCGTGAGGAAAGACGACGAGACCGAGCAGAAGCCGACTCTTTTAAATATCACTTCGCGGTCCGTCACGATAAACATTATGCTTGTGTTTTTAAATTAAAATATATGAGTTTATATTAGTTTAGATAAGAGTAGATTGTATTATGTTAGGTTAGGTTAGGTTATGTTAGGTCAGGTTAGATTTTCCTATTTAATTATGAATTATCATACTATTTGTTGGAAGTCGTGAGGATAGATGAGACCGGGGTCGCAGGTGTCACTTTGAGGTCAACAGTTCGAAAATGGCTTCGGTGTGTGTAGGTTGTGATCCAGTGTCATATGATATAATCAAACTTTGCTATAAGGACAACCAAGCGAACTTAGACTTCCTTAGATGCCACAGAGTTCTTCCTGCCGGAGTTATCTGCTCTAAGTGTTCCAAGGCCTGCAGGTTGCAGGAGAGTAGGCATCGGTGGGAGTGCACCGAGACGTTTCTTGTCTCCAGAAGGAAGGAGAAGAAGAGGTGTGGGTTCATCACAAGCGACTACAAAGGAACTTTTCTCGACGGAACCCGTCTGGAACGGTGGCAAGTTTTGTTTTATTAATCTGTGGTTAGATAAAGATTGGAGCCATAGGGCATGCCTATGACGTCATCATACCGTAATGATGTGACTATGACGTCATCGTTCAAATTGAAAAGTAAGCATTTACGGAGAAAACGAGTGATCGCATCTTCCGAATCACGTTCATAAACATGGTATTCCGAAAAAAAATCCTAAAATTCATAAAACACCATTTAAGAAAAATTTACCAAATGATCTACCATGGTCAATGTGCCCTAAAACCCAAATCACACAATGTAAAAATGACGATGCGGCCACTCATTTTCTCTGCAAATTATTACTTTCAGTTGGCAAAGAAATACACTATCAAAATCTTCCCTCTACAAATATAGCACATAGCATATAATTATCTGTATCTGGTGTGTCACAGTGATAAAGAAGAAATTCACCACTTCATGCATTCAATTTAATACTCTGACATCGAAAACCTTATGTTTCTGCCTTAATTTGACATTTATTTCCGGGAATTCATACTCCCAAACCGACGTGTCCACAATGCGACCAAGGCTGGATGTTCCTTGCCATGCTGTAATCGTTAAGGGCAGTGCTGTCAATTCCTAGACGTTTTAGTATGTATATTTACTAAGAGGGGAAGTGTGTTTTGTAGGGATATTTACTAAACTTCCAGAAGTTTAATAGGTATTGTTACTAAAGTTGCCCATGGAGATATACAATGTCACATATATTTGATGTCATGACCGAAAAATTTGCTTTGGAGGATTCTGGTTTTCCAGTTAGGTTAGGTTAGGTTAGATTATATTATGCTATGATACATTTTATATATTATGCTACATTATCTTAGTCTATGTTAGGTTAGGTTACTTGTGCCTATGATGTCATCAATTGTATCAACCTCCATTTACTTAAAAGTAATCATTTGCTGTGGAAATGAGTGACTGCATCGTCTTCATCATGTCAGTAACATACTATTACCAAAAAAAATCATAAAATCCAAATTTACTTTGAACACCAAATTTACCAGGTTAGGTTTGTTTTTTTGTAAGTGGAACATTTGAAGAAAATAAATTGTTTTATATTTTAATCTAATCAATTTTTTTTTTTGGTTCTCCAAAGGCAGGTTAGGCTATATTAGTTTATGTTAAGTTGCTTTTTAAAAAAAAAACACTTTTTATGCTATGTTACCTAACTCAAAGCCTGTTTTTGGTGTTATTTTGCTCGCAACCTGAAAAGTAAGTACTTTCACAGAAAATGAGTGGTCCCATGATCTTTGTCGCATTCATAAACATTGTATTGAAATATAAATTCCAAGAATTCATAGAACACCTGAGAGCACAAATTTACCACATCATGATCTTGTTGTGTTGTCATCATGTCTTGTCATCACATCATGCTTCCTGTTGGGTGTTTGTGAAGCTTACATTCCTTGTTTTTAACTAGGAATATCACACTTACAAGTAGGCATCATGCTTATGCTCACCAGAACGGATCTGGGATTGTTATAACGAACATCCTGTAGCACAATGCCAGGTGGAGGGATTACCTGTGCTGTTACACAATACCAGTTTACAGCATAGGTGTTTGTATCGTTATCGTTGATATCGGTGTCCCCGAATTACCTTGGTAGGTACCTACCTTTCAAAACATGCAAAGCAAGAACAGTACGAAATTCTCAAAACTGGGTGTGCACGACTTAACACATTTTTAATGTTATTCCCATGGCTATTTCGGCATCCTGCTGTACTCGTTTGGACATCTCGCACCTAACGAGCAATCACTATTTTAATACTTTAGTGCGCTCACCGCTCCCTGTCGGTTCCACCTGCCGTTGGCACTGCAACTATAAGAAACGTGAGTACAACTTATCTTGAGTACAACTGAGTACAACACAACGTTACAATGAATGGGTGCGGCACAAATGTAGCCAAAAATATAGTAAAGCAGTTTCAACAACAATGCTTCCATATGCACATTTCCCGGACTAGGAAGGAATTATAGATAATAAATGGTTCAAAGTAAACTAAGGTGAATCGTTTTTGCCCACATTGACAAGGAATGCTGTGCTTTTAATAAAAATTAGATATATTAGATTTCAATCTTTTCGATCATGGATCAGTTTCAAGACTCTTGAAAATGATCCATGATCGAAAAGTTTTAGATCTAATATATCTAATTTGTATTAAAAGCACAACATTCCTTGTCAAAGTGGGCCAAAACGTTTCACCTTATTTTACTTTCAATCATGGCAAGCAAGGAAATCGTCCATTGCTTCTCACAACTAGATAATAAATGGATTGGAATGGAATCATTGCAATGGGGTTTCTCTGAAAGCATTGTCACGGGATCCTATTACCTAACAGAAATTAACACCAAAGTATAGGAAAACATGATAGGTACTATGTAAAGGGCCTTGATAGGTACATACAAATTGTAAGTGGATACAAGGTGGTGGTGTAGGTACCTAGTCATCAATTAATCAAGGGAAGCTAACGCTGATATCTTTGTCTAGTTTTGCTGTGCTGTGTCGAGCTAAGGAACTAGGTTTGGTTCACCGTGTGCGTGGTGTGTGGCCGTTTCCTAATGGGGCCCATTATACTGGGAGCAGTATTTGTCTGTCTAGTCACACATTTCGTCAACACTTTCGTGTTGAGGAAGGGATCTAGAGGAAAGCAGAGAAAGCGAAGTAAAACTGAGTAAGGATGGAAAAGACTAGCCTGTTCGTAATCGTGATTGCATGTGCCATTGCAAGCGTGGCCGGCGTATCGATCAATGCCGCTGATATCGGCCAGGTGAGCAGGAATAACACATCCGCCCAGCCATCCACGCCGCTCATCGAAGCAACATTCGGTCTGATCGCTCTGCTGGAAGTGCGTGAAATTGTCGACGAGATCGTCTTCTCCTGCTTTGTGAAAACGTCATGGGATGCGGAAGGGGACGACGGAGACAGAGACCTTTTTAGGTTGCGCGTGCGGCCGATGGCCGCCGCACGCGTCTACCAGGCCGGCCTCTTAAAGCCAGTCGTCACGGTCGAGAAGCGCGCCGGTCGCTTCCACCAGGTGGCGATGCTGACCGTCGTGCAGCGGTGCCCGTTCGCCTACTCGCTGTTCCCGTTCGACACGCAGTCGTGCCTGCTTCGCATCGGCCCGATCGACGGCAGCCAGCTGGCGCCGCCGGCCGCCAACACCTCTGACGTGCTGCTCGAGCCGGGCTTCGACGCGTTCGACGACACGTTCGCGGCCGACGTGCGCCGCTCGGCCGAACCGCGGCACCGGCGCTACGGCGCCGGCGGCCGCTCGCTGCCGACGGTGACGGCGCTGATGCGGCTGCGCCGGCGCGCCGGACCGCACCTGGTGCGCCTATACGCGCCCAGCGCGCTGCTGGTGGCCGCCAGCTGGCTGGCGGCGCTGATCCCGGCCTCGCTGATCCGCAGCCGCCTGCCGGTCACCGTCCTGAGCGTGCTGACGCTGCTGCGGACGTGTGGCGCCGCCCCGCGGCGTGGCGAGGCGACGCGCACGGCCGCGCACGTCTGGCAGACCGCCTGTCTGGTGTTCTCGTTCGTCAGCGTGGTGCAGGCCGTGCTGGACATGCGGCTGGTGGTGCAGGCCGTGCAGGCCGGCGAGCGGTGGGAGCGCGTCGAGCGCAGGAACGCCTGGCTCTACTTCAGACTGTATGCGCTCGGCTGGGTCGTGTTCTGCGTGGTATACTGGTTCGTGTACGTGCCGCCTTGGAAAAACAGTCTGAACGCGGTAGGTGAGTCGACATCCGAGTGACTCCTCGGCAGTTCTAGTCGACAGCCTGGTGTTAGGCGTTGACGTTGGGCGGACACCCACATGACGCCGGGGCTCGGGCTGACGTCAGGTTGACGTCGAGCGAGCGTCGGCCTCACTCCAGCGGGCACCCCCTCACACGCCTCGTGATCCTCACTCACAGCGAAACTGACCAGCTCCTTCAATACGTCGGTTCACCTACTATATGATCTCATATCACGCTTTACGCTTCGCTTTAGGGGCTTCTAGGAAATATAGTGAGGAGCATTGTTCGTCTTTGATGGTGTACAGCAGTGTAGCTGCACACTAGCAGTAGCAGACTGCGTGATCATGAGACCCGTCCAGCGGTGCAATACGGCAGACCCAAGCATAACCCGTAAGTCGTACGTGACATGGCCGCTTCCACACAGTTGCAAGTAGGAGTGTAGCTTTGTATGCTTTCGGAAGGGCACTTGCACACCCCGCCCCCAATAATTATAACTTTTAACATGGTACCCATGTGGTATGCACCCCGATCAATTTGGACCCGACATTGCCTTCGTGTACTGCCCCCCCCCAACAATGTTCAGAAACCTACGCGCAGGTTACAAGATGTTCAGACAATGGCACGCATAAACAATTGAGTTTCCTCCGAAAAGAAAACATCGGCCGACCTCGGCTTTGGGTTACCAGGGCATAATTTACGATGTGAAAACGCCTCTAAATACATTCAGATCTTTCGAACCTTGACCATGATCACGACCTTGTGCGATAGATAAAGTCCGAAATGTTTCTTTTTGAGACACTTCAATCATGAAAGGAGGACATGGAGGAATATATACAGATTTTCACCCATACATCAAATATCAACAATTGTTTCATTATTCTATTGAAAACCACGTATATACAAATGCCACACAGGTTGCTTGTGAATTACAGAAACGATGATTTCCTTTCGCGCGTATTTACGATACAAAAATACCACAGATAAGAGGTGAAAGCCTGGTTCAGACCTGCTCACTGCGGGCTCACTGGCGAGCCACACTGTCTCGTAACAAAATAGACTCGACCGTGTGGGCATCACCCCCTGACGAAGCGCGTGAGTGCATGATACGGGGCACTGCCGGTCAGACAACACGCAGCCGAGATCATGGCACCAACAAAGAAACGAATTACTCAGATTGAGGTCACGATCACTACTACCTTCTCGCTAACAAACGCACAAGTCACTCCCCACGAAAAAAAATTGAACACCGTCAAATCGGTAACAAACGGCGGAATGGAGCACCACACCATCAACAACAATATAAATAGTATCAAAGGTAGGCGGATCACAGACGAGTGCTGCGCCATCTGCCGGCCGGTCGCCTTATCGCTGGACGCTGGGTGGCCGACACCGGCGCCACCAGTGTGGCCTCCGGACTGGCGGGCGCGGCGCGTCACCGCCGCTACCTGGCCGGGTCTCGGTCGCGCGGGAACAGCGCCGCCGGCGGCGGGGGTCCGGGCAGGTCGGGCCGCCGCAGCGGTGTGGTCGGCCGGCCGCCGAACGCGGCGCCCAGCGGCGAGCCCATGACGACAGGGAAGACGGCCGGCTTGCCGTAGCTGCTGACTAGCTGCATCGGAGCGAGCAGGCCGCCGCACGGGCCGTGCGGCGGCGGCGGCGGCGGCGGTCGCGGCGCGTACCCGCCGACGCCCTGGTGCGGCCCGTAGAAGCCGGCCAGCTGCAGCTTGTGTTCGAGCAGCTGGCGGTCACGCTCGAGCGCCATGCGCTCCAGCTCGCGCGCCTGCGACAGGCGCGCCAGCTGGTCGGCGGCGGCCGTCGGCTCGCGCGCGTACAGCATCGGCGCCAGCCCGTTCATGGCCAGCAGCTGGCGGTCGCGCTCCAGACTGTCGCGCAGCGGGTCGTGCGCCAGCGGCTGGTACGGGTCGAGGCCGGGCGGCAGGTGGCCGGGCAGCGCGGCCGGCGGCGGCCGGTGCGCCGCCGCCGCCTCCAGGTAGGCGCTGTACTGGTGGCGCGCCGC